>CABFPE010000095.1:710270-723236 GCA_900660155.1 Hofstenia miamia
GTATATATATATATATATATATATATATATATCTTGCTATTTCTGCATGTATATGTTTCATTTGTAGCATGTAGTTTTCAATTGTTCCTGACTAAATATCTCCAATATGTGATATTCAAAAAAGATCAAAATTTTGCAATAATTTGACTTCTTTGCACAATTTTTGGAACCATATAATGTGTTGCAGGGTTTTCTTTTATGTATATAGAGTAGGCTTGTGTGCCATAGAATTTATATGAAAAATATAAACTTACTGTACTACATTCAAGCAATGCATTTTGTCATTTCTTTTATATATATATATATATATATATATATAATTCTGCATTAATATAATTAGCTTAATGGTGTTTCAACATTACTGGAAGCAATTTTTCTTTAAATGATCATTCAGTTATATAATTTAAGGAAATTACAATTGAATGATTTTTAAAAGTTTGAAAGTTTGTTCTTGTAATATGACTAAAATTATTCAGTCACATGGAGTTTTGATTAAGGATCTGGATGGGGGTTACGGCCCCCCTTGGCTGCGGTAAATATTATAATTTTAAAATTATATGCTTATGCGTTTATTGCCAATGTTGAATCCAATCTAAAAATTAAAATATGCTCATGAATTTTAGTTAATGCTGGTAATCAACTCATCTTATAATGCAGTATTCAATTATTATTTATTTACCTATTTTTAAATTAAATTTATATCAAGCCACCATCCACCCGTTTAAAAATTGCTAGAACCGTCCTTTCTTACGAGAATTTATGTATATTCTTGGTATATAGACAGCTAGATATGAAACGAAATATTTGATATTACAACACATTGACCATTCTGAAATTTTTATCCAGTAATATCGTTGGCAATTACATTGCTTTGTGACAAAACTCAATCAATTTAATCGGCTACTCTCCCAAAACTTTTTGTACTATCATAGTATGTTAACGTTACAGATATCATGGACGCAAGAGAAAATACATTCAAGTGCGATTCTCATCATACTCATCTTGGAGTTCAACTTGATGCAAACTTGAATTGCACTGGACATGTATTCCTGAATTTCCGCAAAGTTAATTCCCGCTCTATGCCTTCTTTCGTACTGTTGCCTTTACTACCTCATTTGCTGTGAAACTCTCGTTTTTCCTTGTGCCATTCTTCACTATGCTTCTCCCTGTTGGTTTTGTGTAGTGCACGGTGCCAGAAATGTGTCTAAAGATTTCTCCCTTATCATACAAAGATGCTCTGCTCAAATTCTCCACTCTCTCGCTGTCACTCCACTTTCATGCCTGTGATCTCCTCCTGTTAAATCGTTTACTGACTTGCAATCAGGAACTTGATCCATATGATTTCATAAGGTTCCTACTCACTCTAACTGTGTTAGCACGCTCTTCGCTCGTCGCACCCTTCACACACTTTTTAATCGTGCTTGTGCTAATTTCTTCCTGACTCTCAACCCTCCAACTGCTATTGACTTTTTTTCTTCGACCGAGCTTCAAGAAATCTCTGATGCCTTTACTCTTTGTTGGTCCTTTCACTTGCATTGCTTGCTTATCCATCTGTTCCTACTTCATTCCCTGCGGCGGTCCTCGTTGCCGAATTATTATTATTTGTTTGTAATGTTTTGCGTTCACTGGCCTAATATTTATATATATATATATATATATATATATATATATATATATTCGCAGTTATACTATGTAAAATTGATTTTGTGCATTACTTACCGAAATTTTTCAATTTTCTCCCAAGCTACAGATCAGTTTGTCACTTGATTCAATTAAGATTTCTATAATCTATTTTATTTTTTTGTTAAATTACGCACGTAGCACTTTCAATTGAAGCGAACTACTACATTTTAACAAAGTTCCGCTGTTGTATTGTGATCATCAACAAAACTGTTTTATTCTAAAGAAATTCTACCATTATATCCTAATATATACTTATTTCAGTTGTTGGTTTTCCTCAATATTACACTTCTGTAAAATATTATAAAGTATTTCTCAGTAAAAAATTGAGGGAACAACAGTTCAACAGTTTACAAATTTGTAAAATTTTTAATTTAGTTTTTGTAAATGGGCGGTTGCTTATCGGGTAAGAGTAGACCAACTATCTACTCTCCTGAAACCCCCTTTCGTGCAACCCATGACATAAACACTGCTTCATGTATACCAAACAGTTCAAGTCATGATCAATTTCGTCCTAATCCTGGTGCAACTAGTGCACATTTACAGAATTTTTTGAATGAATCTGCATCGAATTCTCCACGGATAGTTCAAGCAAAACGACCCAATGCAACTGTCTTATCTACATCAGCTTCTCCTCCCAAGCGTGAAACATATGTAGCATTATATGATTATGATGCGATGACCGCTGATGACCTGGAATTTAAGTAAGTATATGCAATTATCAGCCTAATATTCATCAATAAATATTCTAAACAAAATTTTAAAGTGAGACACCTTGCTGTTTAAGGAATTTAATTTACAATTTTTTGTTAATGTTAATATCAACAGGAATATTATTGGTAAGTCAATTTTATAGATGAATGTTATTTCTGAAACATTTCACGACTTAGTTTGAGTGCAATTTTTTTAATATCACTATTTTATAAAAGTTTCATGTTTAGCACAAATGACAAGCAATACAATTTCTAAACTGTTATAATTTAGTTTACAATGCAAATTTAAATGAATGGGACGAGCATACTTCCAACTCACACATCAGGTTTACTAAAACTCTTTTGTTTTTCTTGCTTCCATTAAAGTAATTTTTAAAATTTATAATACGACTAACTATGGTGCTCTACATTAAATATTTGACACAATTTTCAAAAAATTAAAGAATTGACAAGCACAGAAAAGCGATAGCCCAAAAAAGAAGCAATGTATTTGGAATGGCCCTTTATTGAAACGAAAATATCTAATACAGCATAAATAATTGTAAAAGCGAAATATTTCCATTTTTAATATTTTTTTAAAATATAGCTTCTCTTTCAAGTGTACTTATTTCTTCAATTGTTTTGAAGTGAGGATATGTTAGTTGTATAAGGTAGGGCGCAAACGATACAACTTTTGTTGCGAAATCAATTAAGATATGAAACCACATTGGAGGAATTCAAATTATTTCAAAATTGTTCTATCACAATGCACTCTATAAATGGTTTAGCAACAAAAGTTGTATCGTTTGCGCGGTGCCTAAGACTGTATTTTCAGTAAGAATATAAGACAAATAACAAATATATCTTAAAAAGTAAATTTGTTTCGTAATACATCGATAAAGGAACTATTTGATATTATTTTTAGAATACATTATGTAATAATAGCTTTAGCACTAACTTTGAAAAGACAAATACAATTTCTTAAAAGAGCATGCAATTATATTTATTTTCATTTTTTGTATGAATGGGGTTTTGTCTTATTATTTTAGCACATAATTTTTTCTAATTATTATAGATTTATATGTTGTGTGCGATATTTTATTGTTTCTGAAAATGCTTTTGAATGATTGTTTAAATACATTAATTGATAAATTGTGATAAATTATGTACTTACAATATCAAATTGAAATCCACAGTATTGAGTTTGCGTAACGCATACGCTTCTTGATTAGAAACTAAAACTTGTTATTTTTTTATTAACGCTTAACTGACTTCAATTCGGAAACAACTTTTATGAACGATTAGCAGCATATCGAACTTTTTAAATTATCAATTGTAATGTTTTTGTACATTTAGGAAGGGTGATTTGTTAGAAATAAAACGCAAAGAAGGAGAATGGTGGTACGCTATTTCTCAATCAACTGGCAAAATGGGCTACATTCCTTCCAACTACGTTGCTAAATTCAATAGCATTGAAGCAGAACCGTAAGTTTTTAAACTCCGGTTTTTAAATTGATGGTATTTCGTACTATTATAAAAAACTATCATTGTATTTATACATTTAACTATTTCTTTTCATCTAACGTATTTTTTCTCAACATTTTACTAAAGGATTCAAATGTGATCTGTCCTTTACTGTTTGTTTCTGCAGTTTTCAGGATACTCTCTAATTCCTGATTACTGATATACTCTTGCAGTTGCACCATAACTGATCTTATATCATCTTTTGTTAGATAACCATTGTTATATCTATCAAATATTGCAAATGCTTCTTCTATTTCCTGCTCAATTGTTGGGTTTAATTTTGTTGCCATCATTTCAAGAAATTCGTCAAAATCTATTTCGCCATTTCCGTCTTTATCAATTTCGTCTATCATGTCTTTTAACTCTTCATCTTTGGGATTTTGTCCCAATGATCTCATTACTTCCCCAAGCTCATTTGTCGAAATTGTTCCATCTCCATTTGTATCGAAAATTCGAAATGCCTTTTTGAATTCCTCGATTTGTTCGGGTGTAAGATTATTAACTATATTTTCTTGTTTATTTGCGGTAGAAGCATGCGGAAATTCAGGGCTTTCTGATGCATTTGAATCATCAAATTGTTCTCTATGATTCTGTGTGTGCATTTTTACCACGCTTATTTGAAGTAATTGTTTCTATCCATTGCTGTTAAAATTATTTCAATAATTCTTAAATATAATTTTTATGTTGTTTCATTGTCAAAATGACTAATCTAGTCTATTTCGATACATTGCTTGTTAATTTCATACAAAATGTTGAATGACATAACCTTAATTATACGTTTTATATTTATTTATTCGCTTCTTGAATTTTACGTAAAATTTGATTGGTGAATACTGCTTGGATTGTTGTCTTTAGACAAATCTGTCAATGACTCATTCTAATTTCGTTTTCCCACGCTGTAGACAGTTGAGCGTTATACAAGGAATTAAATATAACTTATTCGTGGTGTTTATAATAAATTCGATAGTTTATCTTTAAATTAATCAATTGTTGATATCAGCTCTTATTTAACGTCTCGCATCATTAATATTTACAGTATTAGATCATGATCTGTTATTTAGTATCGTCATGATAATTTTATTTTCAAGATTAATTTCACTGTTATGGAGTTATAACATACACTTTGAATCATCGCCAATGCTATATCGTCAGTTTCATGCAAACATTTGCGAAGCTACTTTTCCTGAAAACTATTGCTAGAATTTGTCTGTTAAATAAATTAATACTGAATTTCGAATATTTTTTAACAATTTCTACCTTCACCTTCAAATTCGAAGAACACATCAGAAAACAATGAAGGCTGAATTTTTAAAAATCAACTATATATATATATATATATATATATAAATGATGAGGAAATATACGTATAACACATGTGGTAATAACAATTTTATAGAGCGATATCTAATATTAAACAACATATATAACAAATTGTAAGCTGCAATTAAAAGACAACCATTTTTCTGTAATATGAAATTGTTTTTTTAATACATATGCTTTGTTATCCGCAAACATAAATTTGAATCAAATTAATCGTCAGTATTTGTTTGCAATCCACTACTCCAAATAGGAAACAAAATTTTGTATTTGTTTAGAATCTGACGAAACTGCTTACTAAACTTTTGCACCAAAATGTTTTTTTGTTCAAAACAATCTGTAAAATAATACTTATCCATTTAATTATTTTAAATGTGAGATATATGACACCAAATTTAACAATTTTATTGAAATTGACTAAATTCTGTGTATGTAACAGTAAATTTATTGATTTCTATTATGGCTATATTTTTAAGTTTACCATCCATAATGACCATACATTTTTTTCTACCATGCCATTATGGTATTCAAAATATGGTATATAATGATATATCAAACCATAATCGGCTCATCTATATATATATATATATACTATTTTACATATACTATTTTCTATATACTATTTTCTTAGTGATATATGTTGAAAGCACTTATTGATTTGATTTCTTCAATAGAATATGCATGTATAGATATTAGTTATGTAAGCTATTGTATGTAAGCATCGAATTGTTTTGGATTCGCATATTGTAAAGCGAATTGAATTTGGTTATTTCACACTCGAAATAAATCTGGGTTCGACTTCGACCATCACGAAGATTTGAAACGCCCTTATCTTCGACCTTCAGTTTTGCAATAATAAGTTCAGCGCAATTTTCAAAAGTAAAATCCCGTTAGAGAGGAAAATTCATTGCTATAATCAGAATACAATATGAAATAATGTACATGTACATAGCATACGACGTAGAAAATCTCGAGCCAAATGTTCGTTTGCAGTTTGTTCATTTTTGTATGAAGCTAACGAATTCAGCATTTCCTTTGAAATAGGTTTTCGTGTTGTTTTTAGTGCTATACTACTAAAGAATTTGTCTTCTTAATATCTTATTTTTATTAATAACCATGATGGGTTTTTCAAACAGTTTTTTGCATTCCTAGTGATTTGTGAGCATGTATATTTTGTACAAATCACTCGTGCTAATTGTTTTCTAACTTTGTGAATAATGGTAATTGTAAAAATATGTTTGTTATTTCAACCATCGTAAGTATTTCTAAAAAAATTTTCAACCCTGAATAATATTGTTGTCAGCAAAATTCCAATCAATTATTAACAAAAAGATATTTGTTTTATACCAAATCCACATGGATCAGTCTTATTATACTCATCTTACTAAGGCTTTGCTATGCCAATCTTGAGTTTCACTATTTGAAATTGCTAAGAATTGGTTATTATACTGTTTAGGTGGTATTTTGGTTGCATAAAGCGAGTTGATGCTGAAAGGCTTTTGCAAATGCACATCAATAGACACGGATCATTTCTGATACGTGATTCCGAAAGTCGACAGAATGATTTTTCTCTATCAGTCAATGACAATGGTAACATCAAACACTATCGTATCAGACATAGTCCCGATGACAACACCTCCTACTTCATTGCCAAACGCGTCATGTTTAATTCCCTACAGTCATTAGTCAAACACTATCAAGAACACGCCGATGGACTCTGCGTGAGACTCTCACGGCCATGCGAACGGGTTTGATTTTACATATAGGATCAATTTTGACCGGGTTGACAAAATAATTTTTAAAACAAACTTTCTATTTGTTAAATCCAAAATATTTAACTTACCAATATAACGATTCACACAGAAACCTCCATATTTAATAACAAGGAAAGGGTTAAATTTTTCTTAATCAAGGTGTTTAATCAGTGTTTATCAGAAATATAAGGTTATATTTCTATTTATTTCTCTAAGAATTACTTCTGAATTTCCTTTCAATCGTAAATGAGTTGCTTTCTTTTAAATCGTCTGGTCGCCCATATTTTGTTCTCAATACACTCAAGGTGAGAAAAAATTAATTTTTTCCAATTTTGTTTTAAATTGTTTTTCTGAATTTTTAGTTTGGGATATTTTGTTATACATGTATATGTCTTTACAGAAAAGTTGTTCGTTTTAAATAAAATACAGTTAATATTTAAAATTTTTACCCCATGCCGATGTTTTTTGTATTAAAATGGTTATACTGTTTTTATTGTGTAATTTAGTTAAAATTTTTTAAAAAAATGAATCCACATTTTAGGTTGTGTATCCCACACTGAGCAGTTTATCATACAATACTCAGGATAAATGGGAAATTTCAAAAGAAGACCTCGTTAAAGGTCGCTTATTAGGTCAAGGTCAATTTGGAGAGGTTTACGAAGGTCGTTGGAAAAATGTCAAGCAAGTCGCTATTAAAAGTTTGAAGCCTGGTATTTATTTTACCTTTTTATTGTCTCCATATAAAATGTGTTACTATTCCTTGTTGTCATTCAAAGCTTCCCCTTCATATATTGCAGGTCAATTCCTAATTGAATTTCCATTTTTTCACCGTTTTTCTGTTTAAGCTCATATTGAAGATTTAATCTAACTAACCCAATGAAATGGTTTTTTACTTGTTCACAACTCTGCAAGTATTTCACTTAGTGTATTGTTTTCACTAAATCACATTCTGTCTTCTAATCTCATGCATTATTTAGTGAGCAAATAAACCGCGCTTACTTCGACTGCTTCATTATCTTTTGGTACATATACTCTTTGAGTGGGGCTGTGATATAATATTTTACATAGAAAATAATTTAATTTGGTTAAATGTATTACATTATCAAATCACATGCCCTCTGAAAACGGTTTTTTCTTGAGCTAAAGACTGTGGGCAAATGTAGAACCCTATTCGGAAATCGTAAGATTCGACTATCATAGTCAAATACCAGGTTGATCATTCCTCATGAAAAATTACTTTTTTTAAAACTTCATAAATAATTTTAAAAGCTTCTACGATTATAAAAAGGTTTTACACGCATCCAGAGAGTTATGTTCAAAACCTTGGCATGTACTCCACTTTCACTTAAAAATTTCATACATCGATAAAGTTCGGCAGTAAATTATGTACTTTAATAACAATATAATTAGAATTCGACTAACATTAATTGATTCACGATAGCGTGAAATATAAATTAAAATCACACGCTGTGAGAATTCATATAATCTAGAGATCTATCTCCAATATTTTTAATGCTGACCTCGGCTCCTATGGGTTTTCTAATCTTTTTGAAATATTTCATGTTAAAAGTTACTTACATTTTCTTGGTGCTTTTCAAATTTCATTTGATTAATTGTTTTCTATAAAACTTAAGCTGCTTATCGTAAAGCTGAAAACCTTGAAAATACAATTTGTAAGTAATATAAACGGGTCGATCAGTTAGGTTTTACGCACTGTTCTAAAGTCATCATTAGAGCAGGCCATGATTATTTACAAAGGACAACAAATTCGAGGATTTCTCATAAAGTATTGGATTAAAAAATGATATATTCTAGCTTGAGTAAGACTAATCTGGAAATGAAGTAGTAAAAATATTTCATTCTGTGTTATCACATCTTTGTGCAGAAATTGAAGCTCTTGTTAATGAATTTAAATACGCCAACCGTTATCTTTTCATTCACTAATTCTAAGGAAGACTTGGCAAATGTGCCTTAAGCATTGTTCGTTGTCACTTCGTTATGTCAAGTTTGATCTCCTGGACACCAAAAATGGTATGAGTACTGTGAAAGTGTGCTACTTGTTTTCAATTTGCCCTTTGACAGTTGCTCACCTTTCGCTCTACTCTCTCAATAGTAGGATAATTAATATGGCCGCCTTGCTGTCTTATACTTCCTGGAAAGTTTTATTTTATATTGCTATGTAACTTCTTTTTATTCAATTCATTTGTATTGTCAACATGTGTAGACAACTGTTTGTGGGTTGCGGGTTTGAGCATTGTATTCGGATCCTACCAGCAAGTACTTCGCCCAAACTTTGACTACAGTCAATATTAGACGTTTATAATCTTAGGGAACCGTGAGAGCATTTGTGATATCAAGTTTCTATTGATGGTGTTGGTTTCTGCGTTACAATTTGTATCTAAAATATAGTTTTCAAAATTTTTTACATGATCTAGTCATTTTCTTTACAATTCAATTTTTTAAACAATTGAATTGCTCTGTAAAAGACGTTCAGATCGATTTCGGAACAGTTTCATTCGTTCTCGCGTCAGAAATGCCAATAATACGTCTATGTGGCGGTATGGGTAGGATCTTCTGACTTTTAAATCTCTTGCTTTGAAAGTTTTTTAAGACCCCTCCAGATCACTGTTATTCATTACATTTAGTTGCTTTGTTAAAAGTCAGTTTTAATTTTAGAAATAACATGTTGATTACCCTTCTAATCAATTCTCATTTTTGGCCATGATCTTTTGAATGTTAATTTAGCAGTCTAGTCATATTACCACAGATATTCTGTTTACCGCAAAATTAATACTGAATGTTTTGCATTTTCTTAAGTTCAGTAGGCAAAATTATCATGCAAATAGTTAAGCTTTCTTTTCAAATTATTTGTATTTCATCCATACTGCGCTTTTCCAATTTCAACCACTAGAATTAAATTTCGCTGATTTCGAAAACAAAGATGTGAGTAAATCTTTTTCACGGAATAAAGTAGTAGTCAATCTAACTTACACCTATTAGTATAAATAAAAGGCATGCTTACGCTAAGCTATTTTCATAAAACTAACATCCTGTTGGGAAATTGTGCACTTTTGAAAGTGCTTAAACTAATTTTTTAGCATGTAACTTAAGTCTTTTGTCAGGAAAGGCCATGTTACACAAAAAAGCTGAATGCAATACACTAGCCAAATTTTATTTGATGTATGGTTTGCTATTCCAATCTTATGCACGTTTGATTCTCTCAGTGTATGTGATCTCAGGAGAGATATTGAAAATTTATAATTTCCGTGTTTGAAATGAATTTTTTCCATATTTATAAGTTCCTTACTAAAAAAGTCTTATAAAAGAAAGACCGTGCGATGTGACCTTTCAGTACTAGATCGATTGTACTTTGCTTAATATTGATTCGAAATTTTTTGAGCTTTCCGCATTGTGATTAAGTAATCTGGTCTTTCATTTCTATTACTTTTTTGTTATTTCAAAAATAGAACTTGTGGCGAGGAGCTAACTCATCGGAGTTCGCGTTTTGCAATAAATGTCTCATTCAGCTGCAAGCTTTGCTTTTTGTATTGCTGGACTGAAACTGGAATTCCGTATCATCTTTTCTAAGAGGTGATTGTTTTAATATCTTTTTGAACATGCTGAAATGGTTACTGTTTAATTTTGCATCTCATTGTGGTGAGGATATTTAATGTATCTCGAAACTCGGTAGGTGAACAGGTGTAAATCTTAGTATGGGTATATCTGCGCTTTACAAAATTTGGAGTATTATATGACATGATTGTGATGAACTTTAACGAGCCATGGGATTCTTTTGTGAATGTGTCCATTACGTAGATGAAATTTATGATTTAGACTGATTGTAAAGGCTGTGTGTGTGTTAAAATTCCAGGTTGGAAGTCAGTGATTAAGTTTCTCGTTTGATATATTTTTCCTAAAAACTATTCTTTGCGTTGTTTAAACATTGTAGACAAACATTCGATTCTCCTTGTCACTCTAGTCAATGACAACATGTCACTTTATTAAAATTTCTGAAGATTTATTATTTCATTTCATTTATTGTTAAGCAAAATCAGTTTATCTTGCATTAATTAATATAATTATTCTTTTTTTCTATATTATGGCTGTAGTTTTTTTTTGCTCCTTTCCCTACTGAAATTACTCCAAATATTAGAGAAGTGTTATTTTCGTAATCTGTTCATAACGTTAATGGAAATTGCGAAATTTTGGGTTAATGAACCAATTATAAAAGTGTTGATATTATGATATTCTAATTTTATATTTCCTTTATTATTTATAGCACTCATTGTAGTTTGATCATTCTTATATTCGCAGTCGTAAGTTTTCCTATACAATAAAATTTGCATATGCAATTCACAATACCGAATGCCACAATTGAAGAAAACGTTCAACACAATATTTAACTGTTACTATTATTGAAGCAATTCGTCATGTGTTTATAAATAGCAATATAAGTATTAACACATTAGCGAAAGTTAATCAGATTATATGAACTTCGTTATAGTTTCTGATTAATTCTGGAAGTTTTGTAGTTACTAGATTGGTGAAGGCTTGTAATTTGTACCAATTGAAATTAGTAAAATCACAAGAATTTGATTCCATATTATTTCTAAATTTTATCTTTGCATTTCTTTATAATTTGTTTCTGAACATTTAGGTACAATGGATCCTAAAGACTTTTTAGCTGAAGCTCAAATCATGAAAACCTTGAAACATCGGAACTTAGTTACACTATACGCTGTCTGCACCAAAGAAGAGCCTATCTATATTGTCACTGAGCTTATGAAACATGGCAGTTTATTATCCTACCTCCAAACAGGTATTTTCTCAATTACACAAAGTTGGTCTTTGTCACACTAGTTTATTAATTTGTTAGCTTACATACGGTTACATATAGCAGGGTTGTTTGAAAAAATATAGATTTTTTAATCATATTTTATGCATTGTTTCAAACACTTGTTTTTTCAAATTTTGTCAAATGTTTTTTAATAGTAAGTCCAATAAAGGAGGTATCCATGGTAAGTGTTCGGGAAAAATGATTTTTTTTTAACAAAATTCATTATTTTTAAATTTATCAAAATAATTTATTTTTCCTGGATAATTTTTTGGGATATATATACAGGGTGAGAAAAAGTAACGCCCGATTTTAATAAAATTTATTTTCAGAAAGATGAAAAGATCGTCTACCAAAAGTGTTCAAACTGTTCGCCATTGTGCTCGATACACAGTTCCAGTCGAGTAACAACACTTCGGCACACTTTCTCGCACATTTTAATACTAATTGTTCTCATCTGGTTGGTAATAACATCTCGAAGTTCAGGTAGTGTACGAGGTCTCCTTGAATAAACGAGATCTTTTAAAGCTTCCCACATGAAAAAACCCATGGGAGTTAAATCAAGTGATCTGGCTGGGAATTCAATAGGGCCTCGTCGTCCTATCTATCGTCCTGTGAAGTTGTTGTCTAACCATTCACGAATACGTGTAGCATAGTGCGCTGGGGCGCCATCCTGTTGGAAGTAAATTTGTTGATCTTGCACTAAAGGATGGAAGAGAAAGTCTGACCGAACGTTGTTCACATTGAAGAATCGATTGGAAGACACACACGCGTGCTTGCACCTAGAGAGCCTAAAACTTGCACCCGCAGGGTCGACTTCCAATTCAACATTGTCACTGACTCTCAAGTCAGATTACTGTGCAAAGATCGGGCATTACTTTTTTTACTCACCCTGTATATATACAGGGGTGGTAAAAAGTTTACGGTAAAGTAACATTTTTTTGCATAGTGTCTACTCATTCATTACACTCTATATAGTTGTCAACTTGTACAAACAAACGATAGACTTGCGTTTGATTATTACAAGCACTCATGCCCCTACATTGTTTGTGCAAGTTTAGAACTATATGGAGTGTAATGAATTAATTAAAACTATGCAAAAAAATGTTACCCTACCATAAACTATTGACTACCCCTATATATATATATATATATATATATATAT
>CABFPE010000095.1:752880-768256 GCA_900660155.1 Hofstenia miamia
TGCGATTATCAAAATTTACTCGTTGACTGAAACAATGCGAATGTTAACGTTTTAACATTGTAAAGCTGTGTATAGCATTGAAAGCGTTTTGTTTTTAGTTTAGAAATTTTTGAGATTCATTTTCCACTTTGTAGATCAATACATAAATGCACATGTTAGGAATAATATTATCAACGATTTTTATATTCTTTTTTAAGGTTTATACAATACGTGTGTTATTATCTAATTTTCTCAGAATTCTGCATCTCATGAGCGTTTGAAAATTCATACAATTTATTATTTTGAAAAGCAAGAAAAATGATAATTTTTTACTTAATGCACTTTGTGTCAAGCCGAGGTATTTATTTGTTGCGAGATTTTGTTCTTTCAGTTGGCATCTCATAAATGTTTAATACTATTTGGGAAAGCAAACAAATTTTTATTATGTAAAGACTAATAAATATATCATTTTTTAACCACATACACTTTCTGTGAAACAATTCAAACCTTTGTTAAACATTGATTGTATTCAGCGTATTGAAATATTTATTTTTATAAATAAAATCTGTATATATATATCTGTATAAAGTAAAATCTGAATTTACAATAAAAATTACTCGTATTTTTGTGCATTAACGTTTTTCTCACTCATTCTTGAAAGTTTATACTAATAACGTCATGAAATTTTCATTTTGTTTAATGTTTTTGACTAATTTGATCAGTTGAATTCATGTATATAAATGGAAAATTTAAATGTAGATCAGTACTGAAAGAATGGATTGACGTCTACAAACGTAGAAAAGTCATAGCCATGTAGACTCAAAGAAAGGAAAAATGTCGGAAAAAAATGTAAGTCTACAAATGTGAAATCGTCAGAAAAGTCATATACCGGGTATTTATTTAATTCTTAATAGAAAAGACACCAAAGAATTTTAAAATTCAAGCAATTTCTTATAATATTAAATTTATATTTTTAACCGTTTTGTATATATGTGTATCAATAAACGCTAACAACCAATTTACAACACTAATAACAAAACATGTTATCAACAATCTTGAAATGTTTCATATAAAAATTCTAACTTGCAAATATTTTATTCTTGAATTCATTTTTATAATTGTAAAGGGATTTCATGTTTGTTACATTTTAAACAATAGACTGCAAACAAACATGTTTATTTTTGCCGGCTGTGAAACAGGTATTTTTCTCAATAAACACAAGATTGAAGAGTAACATTATCTCTGTAATCACAATACACTGTGCGTTGGATTGATTTTGTCTGGATATCAAGTGAAGCCTCTTTGATTTATTACCTTGTCTCACACAGCAATCCAATTGACAATGTGTTTCGTTTGTACACCATGCTTGAAAAACAGTTCAACATAATCTCAAATAAAATT
Organism: Hofstenia miamia; assembly: GCA_900660155.1. NCBI lineage: Eukaryota > Metazoa > Xenacoelomorpha > Acoela > Hofsteniidae > Hofstenia > Hofstenia miamia. The sequence goes on from CABFPE010000095.1 coordinate 754,261, forward strand.
TCACATTGCTGAAACAAAGACAGCTACTCTGAAAGATTTCAAACTTTTCGGTAAGCTATTTTATAATTAAATCTCAGATATTGTTTTGATTCTTTATAATATGATCTCTAGTTAGTTTTACCGATATTTCTTTTGAAACAATTTTATTTTAATAAATTGCTGTGAATTTGCTGTCTGATGCCAATTTATTATAGACTTTATCATAAATAGAAACATTGCTTGTTTTATAATTTTTAATTGAATTAGTTTAAACGAGTAATTGTCATGTGTTTTTTATTGTAAATGTCATCTCGTTTTTAATAACAACTTGTTTATTAACCATTAATTTAGATGCGACCGTGTGAAATATGTGTAAATACACATTACGCTTGTTTCTTAAAGCATTGCCATCTCAACAATGATGATAAACTAACACTACAATATACAAATTTAAAAGTATGATATATATGGTCATTATAAGCAAAGTGTAGAATAAATTACATTTTTGTCTTGTCTTAAACACGTATGTGGGTTTTACCACGTACGTTTATTAAATATTATTATTAATATTTATTTTTTATTTGGAAATATTTTTCGATTCCACTTTTTAAACAAGTATGTAAATTATTTTTACTTGGAAATATTTTTCGATTCCACTTTTTAAACAAGTATGTAAAGTGGGAAAGTAATACATGTAAAGTAATTTAATGTGGGAAAGTAATACATGTAATTATGTGGGAAAGTAAAACTAAAAAAAATGTAAGGTAATGTGGGAAAGTAAAACTAAAAAAAATGTATGTTAATGTGGGAAAGTAAAAAATGTAAAGTTAGTTAATGTGGGAAAGTAAAAATTAAAAAAAATGTAAGGTAATGTGGGAAAGTAAAAACTAAAAAAATGTATGTTAATGTGAGAAACTAAAAAATGTAAAGTTAGTTAATGTGGGAAGGTAAAAAATGTAAAGGTAGGTAATGTGGGAAAGTAAAACTAAAAAATGTATGTTAATGTGGGAAACTAAAAAATGTAAGGTAATGTGGGAAAGTAAAAAATGTAATGTAAGGTAATGTGGGAAAGTAAAAACTAAAAAAGTAAAAAAAATGCAAACTAAATTAGGCCACATAAATAACACAAAAACTAGTAAAAGTACATGCATGACGTCAGTAAAACACCCCCGGTAATATCCACGACGTTTCAGGTCAAAGGCCACCCCTCTCTACCAATCAGAAAAAAGTGGCACGGGCTACGAGCCTAAGCTCCACCTCTCGACCAATCAGAAAAAGTGAGATCTCCTACGACCCCTATTATTCTACTCTAATAGGCATCATGTTCTTGCGCACCTTTGGAAATATTGACGGGGCTCTTCCTTGTACTGAAGAACCTCCAAAATTAAAACAGTTCGGTTTGCGCTTTTGAAGGATATTCACCTCACATTTGCTTATGGTAAACAGGTTATCTATCTACATTCCTGTTCTATGTTCAATTACATGTACATTTGTTATGTATGAATCATAAAACCACCTGGAACTTTTTCATATACTGCCATTAATGGTCAATGAAGTTCCCAAATGCCCATATTTGATGTTATTTCATCCATTGAAATTGTGTTTGGCAATGTTTTTAACTTCGCCCAATAAGAAATTTCGAATACTGGATGTTTCACCAACTAAATAAACAAATTTTTTAAGGATTTTGTGTTTTCATCAGCATCTCAGCAAGCCTTTTTTAAACACTTTGACTGCCAGTCCAATGGAACGCCTGCCCAACGATTGGACCAGCAGTAGACTGACAGTAAAATGCCCTAAAATATCCAGAAACTAATCTGGTAGGCTAATGCGCAATACACATTGCTAAATGTTTTCTTCTGTATGGATGGAGTTACGTAGTACGTACTATTGTCATTTTCTACATGTTGTATTTATTGTTACCAGATAACAGCATGTTGGTCAGGTACAAATAAATGTTCATGTCATGGGTTGTTCTTTTCTACAAGATAATAAACTGTCTTTGTATGCAATGTATTAATAACATGTTGGAAGTTTCGCAGAAACTGCAGCTTTGTTAAAGTTGATAGTAGAGCCTGCCTAGATGGTCCTTCGTTTGTATGCTTTAATTCGTTAGTTATCAAATGTAATGTTTGTCCTTTTGAAAATTAGGCACCTTGCTTATAAGACTCTTATCATTTTAGGTTTGATATATCCTACGTGAAATGCTTACTGCCAAACGAAATGAGAAGCGTTGTCGAATAGAAATGGAACAACAAGCTTCATCCTGTAAGCGATTGACTGAGTATTGGCATCAAGCTAATCTGTTTCGTTATCGCAATCTGATTCAAACAATAATTTTCAATTTAGGAGCTCGTCTGACTTTGAAATTCAATAATCACCAATATACTCTCTTATTGCTTTGACTTCAACTACAACTACTGCAGTTCCTCCAGTAATTTCGTCTGCAGAAACCATATTGCAATCAAATTCGAATAATGACTTGCTGTAAAAAATTACTTCTGAGAAGTCTTCAAACATATATTAGGAACAGTGAAGTTGTTATACCAAATCTGATTTGTATGACAATTGATTGTTATACTGATTGCCTTTACGAATTTTGTTCATCTTATTCATGGCCGGCTCGTTCTCTAGCACGCCAAGCAAGTGAAAGTCTTTTAGAACATATCAAGGAACATGGATTCCATGCTGACTTTATTACATTTGAACCTTCTACAACCGAACTTCACTATTGTGATCCTGTTTACTATGGAGAAATAGATCCTGTATTGCTGAAATAGAACAGCAATCTGTTAAATCACATTTCGAAAACTGCGTAGTATTCAGTGTTGAAATCGATGGCAGTAAGGACAAGCAACAACACGATAACGAATTTATAATTTGTCGACTGATGACCGCAGAAAATGTACAGAAGACCGTTTTTGTATTAACAACAGCTCCTAAAGCAAGCGGTGCAGCAGGCCTTTTAAAATCCATTAAAATGACCATGATGGAGGAAATGAAAGTGCCATTTGATAAATGTATCGGAGTAACTACGGATGGCGAAAGTGCTAACACTGGAAACTTTGCTGGGCTTTGGAAACATATTGAAACTGAGCTGGATCACAAGATATTAAATTTCTGATGCTCTGCACATAGATCAGGTTTAGCTTTTGAGAGTACATGTGGGTGTTCCAGAAGTGCGTTTGTGGCAGTCAAACTTGATACCTGTTGCCTCTTTTTTAGATCATCCAAAAATGCGACAAAGATGCTTCTATAGCATTAACCGAAGGCCAAACCATTTCCAAGGTATTTTGAGGTAGCTTTGTGCAACACCTTGTAGCTCTAATTGACGTCACACTTGTTAATATTAAAGACTGTCTATGCTTATGTGAAAATGAAAACAATAACAAAAAGTGTGCTGTCTAAGGGTTTTCTTAGAAAATGGCATACAAATAGTAAGCAACTTTGGTTTACTGCTCTAATGGGAGATATTCTCAAAATCTACCAGTGCAAATCCCTTCTATTGACAGATGTGCTTACATGTAAAAACATTGTGTGTCAAAAACTCTTTGTTGTAAAAAGCAGCACGTATCCTCTGATAGTGAAAATCAGAGAGGTGGCAATGCTTATGTTACAACTGATGCAAGATCATACAAAGCTATTTTTGTAGAGGTTGTACAGGCGGCTGAGAATTTCTTGAGTCAGCGTCTGAACGATTAGCAAGAGGAAACTGTTAATAATGTGAAGTTTTTTCTTGAAACGAGTAATTTGGATGTGTTTCAAAAAGCAGGAAGATACTGTATTGAACGGTTATTTCCCAACAAAGTAGGCATTATTAAATGACAATGTTTGTGAATGTTGGGATAGTTTACAATGTATTTCAACTCTGCCAGCTGGTTCTGATATAGGAGCCAATCTCTTGAAATAATTGACTAAATACTTGTGTATCTCAAACGGCACCTTACCTTCTGGCTGCAATATTAGTCCTAGCTCCTCATTCTATGCAAGTCTGGGCACATAGTAAGTCATTATAACCGCATGTCTTTCGCTCTCTAAACACTTAGCAAGAGATTGTTGGTGGCTTTGAATGGTTGTAGTACAGCTTGTTATGACCCAAGACCTGCAGTGCTTACCATCTTCAAAAGAAAACAGCACAGATATAACGAGCTGCAATTGGAGATTTATAAGCAAAAAGAGTTGTCAATACGTTTTTCTGCTAAGGTGGTCCTTTGTAAACTTTTCTATTGTAGGATGTACTCATTTGTGACAGTTATTTTAATGCCAATTTCCTGGGTGACTAGCTTATCAAAAGTGCCTTTTTTATGTTAGTGGACTGCCTGTGATGAAATCTTAAGAAACCCCTGTAATTACTTACATAAATTTTAGTAGTATATTGAAAACGTTTAGTGCATCATACTACTATTGATTTCTTCGCATTCTTCTATAGAGATTGATTGTGTTTACAAAAATAATTGCTATCATTTCAACTTGAAATATAATCTTAATTCTCATATTCAAAAAACAACAGTAGAATCATTAAATTCATCTTTAGCTTTTGACATTGATGGATAATCAGAATAGTTAAGCTTTGATAAAATTTCTTGGCTATCATCTTGTTAGAAAGCAATCACAATTTCATCTACAATCAATAGAACACTGTGGTCATTATTCAAAGTAGACAAATATTTTAACACCAACAATCGTAGATGCTAAGAATGTATCCTGCAGTGGAATAGTTTGCACTAAATTACAAGTTGTTAATCCTGTATTTTTTAAAAATTCTGACTGGAACATTGGAGTAATTTTTTGAGGATATTTATTTTTATATACAATCAGTTACCCATCGCTTTTAAATTGTCAAACTTCATGAGACGTTATAAATTTATATTCTAAGGATGACTTTCATCAAGACCATTGTACTTGATTATTCGTCATGATTATTTAAAGCTATCAAGTGGAATAACTCTACAGTGGATAAACTTAACAGTAAATATCTGTTGCATAGTATTTAAAGATTTTTGGGGAAAGATCAATGACAGCACTTGATGATAATTCTCTGTTGTTGTCAAAAACCGAAAGCGTCCCCAATTTTGTTTTAAGTCGTCTAAAAGTAGTATAAAATAGTCAATGTAAAAGCTTTAATGCATCACAAAAATTTAAAGATGTATTTAGATGTATTCTTGCAATTTATGCCTTGGTTTAATGAAAATAGCGCAATTTTAGTTGCTAACTGAGCTCTCCATGCCCTTCATTACATGCTTTGGGAAAGAAAAATATTAATGCAACAGATATTCATTCAGTCTGGTTTCTTGGCATAATACAATCATAGCATACTGCATTTGAAGATTGCTTCAATTTAATTTCACGAGTTGGATTGTGTTTTCTTAGTACTTTATTGATAAATTATTGCTATAATTGCTTAGTAGTTTTTAAAAGCAATGCTACTAATTATTTGTGCACGCATTTGATAGGATTAAGTGTAAAGTTTTCAAATCTGGTGTTGTTTAAATCAATAACCCGAAAATATGTAAATTTTTTATTTAGCAATTTTTGTAATGTTATTACAAAACCCTCTTGGAATTTTCGTAAAAATATAGTTTTCCATTATTACTTTATCAATCTATGCCTAAAGTTAACAAAAAACATTAATTATGACATTAACAATAGATAATATCAATAATGTAAATTGAGGTTTAAACCTCTGATAATTTTAGACATTTAAACTTGTCATAACCTGTTATTATGTGCACCTTGAAACATACATAGAAATACATTAAATAATATAAAACACTTTATGCAATAAATTACTGCAAGGATTTCAAGAGCAAGGTCTATATTCATTATTGTAGAATTTGTATCCTAGTCATGTTTTACCCAATTAAGGAAAATTTTTATGTGATTTTTAAATGCTTGAATGTATCTTCAATGTTCTTTAGCTCTTATGCAATGAGTTCTAAGTTAGGCTATCAGAATAATGCTTTCAAAACTTTTTTCTATCCTTTATACAGGCAGTGTTTTATTATGGAATTCTGCTAATAAATAACACCAGGCATTGGTAATTTATTAACTTTAAAAACTTTTCAACAGTGTTCAAGATGACTTGACTTAAAAATAAAGTGTTTAGTTCTGGCGGAATTGTTCTTTAAAACGCTTAGTGTCCATCTTAATTGAATATAAAGTTTTCTTTTAGATCACTAATTAATATTTGCATAATTTAGGTAACTCATAAATGCATTAAAGAATTGTATTATCGCACAGGCTGCTAAAGCCATTGATGTTTACATTTTTTCATACCAACAGCTTCTAAAATTTCTTGTATCATTAACAATGCCTCTTCAAGTTTTCTCCTAAGCTGAGATGAATACTTCTAAATAATATAATAAGATTTCGCGTTACAAAGTTACATGCAGTGATCAATTATGCGTCAAAATGTGCTCAAATTGGCAAATTTGGTCACACACAAAATTCATGCATAAATGATATTGATAACTGTATGTTTTGCATAAAAAATCATAATTACATACAAAAATGCCAAAGAAGCATTGTTGTATAAACTGTAATTCCAATAAATATAATAACAACGCAACAAATCATAATACATTTAACCAAGAATGTCCTTTATGCAAACTACAAGATTAAAGACTAAGTATGAATAAATCCATCGATAATAACAAAGATATCATTTCATTTACGCAATTAAAAAAACACTAGATCTGAATAATACATAAATATTAACTTTCAAAGTATTTCAAATAAACATGATAAATTCTATGATCTATTAAACAATTTTGATTTAAAGTCTATTGTCGGAATTACAGAAACATGACTAAAAAAGGATGTTAACTACAAAGTATGAATAAAAATCTATTATTTTTCCATTAAAAATAGAAACAAAGCATTCACAAAAAATTAAGAGGCAGAGATGTTCTCATATCTGTTCCAAATCAATGTTTAAGAAAATTAACCAGGCCTCTAGAATATTGGCAGCAATTAGACTAATAGTGTTATTAAAATAGAATTTAGTCAAAGATAACAGAGAGTAAAAATATTCATGATATGATAGACATCTATAATATGGCAAAAAAATTAATACGAGTACTCCATCACATATTCATTCAAAAAGTTTTTCATTAATAGATGAAATTTTGTGATACAAAAGAAACAAATAAATTTGAATACTTCTTAGCAGATTGTTTGATTTCAGATATTCTATTAACTTGTGTAATCCAAAAGAAGAGATTAAGCTAAATAAAATAAAAATAGAATATCACTATTTAAATTAATAATATAAAAAATTTAAATAACTTTTTAATGAGCAATGTCCATTAAAGAAAGCTAAGAAGAATAGAAATCAAAATGAATTATTTTAATGGAAGCAATGGTTATCAAATGAAACAAAGCAATTAATTAAATTGAAAAACAATGTGTGCATAAACTACTGTAAAGATAAAAATGACAAAAAATTGACTAAGTATAAATGTATAGAAACTAAGTATCTAACAAATGCAAAAGATATTTACACAATTTCTTGAAATTACCAAAAAAATGATAACAAAAGCATAACCCAAAAATGGAGATTTACATTGAAATTTTTTAACAATAATACTTTTTCAGAGATCAAATCACTAAAGGATAAAAAATGAAATTAATGAAATATAGCTAATATACTTAATGTGAGAGTAATAAATCTAGGAAATTATACTGATAAGATAAGATACTCTTAACTCAGATAAATATTAACAATAAAAAACTGGTAATTTATCATCAAATATACAACCATTATGCAATATAATATACATTAAACATACAATAGAATATAATAATATGTACAATAAATCTACCAGGCTAGGGATAAACTACCATAAGGATCTCAAGAATGAGATATTGTAGAAGCTTATATATATATATATATATATATATATACATATATATATATATATACATATAATTTCTATGGGCAATCAAATTAATAATTGAAATATTAGAGAAGAATATCTATCTAAATTATTCACTTCCTCGTTATTAGTTTCATTTCAGAAATACTATTATTTAAGATAATTACTTTTGACATTCATTGCATAAATTTTAATGAAAATGGAAACTGCGGTGCATAAATCCAGAAGTTAATTAGGTTTTATTCCAATAAAACGTTTTCCTTCATAAAAAGTAGATAAATCTATACAAAAATACATTAGGTGTATTTTGACAAGGTTATAAAAACGTATGTTATGATGGATATAGCCTATTAACTCATAATTAAATTATTATTTCAAAGAACTGCAGTGTTCTATTATGAACGCTGAAAGTCCATTAAAAATGAGTGCCAGCTTCTTTTGTTAGTTTATTTTTCTTGAAATTAGTTCAATGGCATAGTTTATCTCTAGCTCATAACTACACCATTAAGGCTTGTTTTGAAATGAGTACGTTATCCTTGATACAGTTAACTACTTTATTCTCTACAGATTGAATATAGAGATTAAATTACACAGAACTGTCAAATACTTTCCCCAGGTACATAAAGTATTAAAATGAGAAACCTCGACATCACTAAATTTATCAAGTAATTCTTAAAAATAAAAATCGTCTAAATAAATACGAATAAGCGAAATGTTGTTGTTTCAAATATTATTCATAATGTTATGTTTTATATTTATGCTGCATTTCGGAAATGATCGAAAATTAAATTATGTTTTAATATCATATTTCACAAGCAGGTGAGCACAAATTCTAATTTGCTTAATGAAGACAAACTGTTTCCTATACGTTACATTATATTACTCATTAGTTTTAAGGGCAAGTTTTGAATAAATTTGACTAAGTGTAAAATTCTTTATTCCAGAATAATTTGCTTATTTTCTTACATTGACTTTAAATTTATGAAATTAAATCTATTAATTGAAAATACCATTGAAAATCATCATGACCTAATTAATTTATTTCTGTCGTCACAAAACATCAATCTAAGAAAGAAAACTGCACGAAAAATTCCGGCAATCTGCAAAATGATCCTTCTCTTTAAAAAATTTATAAAACGGATGCCTGTAAAATTAGTTTATACCTCAGTTATCGAAGATCGCATATAATTAACCATTTCGTGATCAGTTAGCAAGTGCTAGAATTTCGTTTATTCATACACTAATAATGGGGGACTTGCAACAAATTTATTTTTTCTGGAAGTTTACTATATGGAAAGTAAATTAATAGAAAATGGCACATAGTAGGCGAACAGCATTAATTTATAATATAATCCAGTGGAAAACAAAACCCCTTGATGTTGGTATTAACGTGCACATTTTTTGAAACTCATTTGTATCTATTTGTTCTTTATTTGATCTTTATGTTTTTATTTTGTTTGAATAACATTTTATTCATCCTCGATAAGATATTCCTTTTTTCATTTTATAGAGCATATTGCCAAAAATTTCCTAAAATCCAACATGCAATTATTAAAGCGTAATTTGAAATTTGAAAAAAAATTTGCTTTTTCTTGAAAATTTGCACGAATTCTGTTTCCATTTATGCACTAAAATTAATATTACTAATTTCTTACACTTTAAGATTCAATTTCGCAGAGATTATACTTATATATGGAACTCAAAAAGGTTTTTAAATAAGAAATAAACATCTAAAAAATCAGAAATTTAGTTACTACTTTCATAAAAATAAATTGATTTACTTGAAAAATAATATATTTCTTCTAAGAGTTTAAAAGATTGTAGGTTTTAATGTAGGAAGCGTAAGTTGTTAACTTCAGAAAACATTCCATATCTTGAATTCAATTAATGTAATATACTTTTTTTATAATATCATACAGGCCGTGCAGTGTAGTGTTTATTTAATGCATGTCTGATATTAGTTAGGTATTTAGCTATGGATAAATTAAGTATTTCAGTGTTGCTATTGTACATATTATATAATACTTTCAATACTTAGCGTATATATGCTTGGTATGCTGTCTGAGTTTTGGAATTTTTGTAAATGCAAGTGATGTTTGTAACAAATTCGGTACCCTTAAAACCTGCCTCGGAGTTTGTATCCCTCGGCCTTTCTTACGTCAATGAATCAGGGTAATAAATATCAAAATAGAGTAAATTTAATAGAGCATTACTAATGCTCAAATATTTATTCCCTTCAAACCTGGTGAAGATGTTTAGTTTTATTTTATTTGGTTTGTGAATAAATATATTGTATTACTATCAATGCAAATTAAGCCGTTGTGTCACATTATTTTTGTTTTACGATCTTTGCAATTGAATGCTAAGTGTTGCAATAGCAGTCAATCTTATACTTTTAGAATACCCTGCATTAAACGTTGTTTTGTGCCTTTTTGTAATTATACATCGAAAACAAAACCTAATTGTTGGTTTATCACTGTACCAAGGGATGTGGAAACCAGAAAATTGTGGTTTCAAGCTCCTAATCGGGCAGATGCTTCTGACCCAGCAAGTGGTCATCTAATTGCATGCGAAGACCATTTTGATTTCAGAAATGATTTGCTCAATTACTACCAAATATTGTATAAAAAGCTTCAAAAAGGCGCTTGAAAACAGGCGTCATTCCACGCTTTTTCTTGTGCCAACAGCAGCTAGCAAATGAAATTAAAATAGTGCCATCAAATCCTCCTAAGCATCGCTGTTTTGATAATTTTACAATGTCCATGATTGCAAATAACGTAATTAAGAAAGGATGCCAAACAGATGAAGTATATGCCATATCTGAGGTATTTATAAATATAGATATTCTTGTGGTAATCCCCTCAATAATAATATAGAATTAATACAATCAATTTAGCTTCAAACGTCAGTAAATTTAGAATCTCTCTTAGGTGAGGAAACTGTATCACATTCATGTTCAACTTCCGAATCATTATCCGTATTTGCTCCTACTTTCTCTGAAGAAAAATCTGAATCACGATCACCGTTTTTTGAGAAACCAAGACATTATTTGGGAATTGGAAAGGAAAATTTAGCTGTAGTTGTGTAAGTATATGGCAACGTCTAATAAGATAAGCTTTTATACCCTGGACAAAGCAGGGTTGCCGTTGATATGGAAATTTCGCATCAAATCAAATCAACAGACTGCGGCTAACTGATATCAATTGATATCAATTCAAATCAACAGTAATTTTTTGTTGATATCAACAGTATTTACATTATTTGATACAATGTATTCTTTACTTTTTTCAACGAAATTCACTAACTGGCGAGCTCATGTGCTTAAGCAGAGCATACGACTTCATTAATAATTAATAATGCAATCTTGATTGCACTGCAGCAGATTTATATTTGATAAATATTTATCCTAAATTTTTGCATGCTTACAAATCCAGTATGTCCATTATTGATATTTCAACCATATTTACTAAGTCAATTCTTAAATTATAGATCTGCTTGAAAGTGTCGCACAATACAATTAATATGAAATTGTTCTACATATGATAGGGCCTAGCTATACAAGGTGTCAAGAAAAATAAATAAATAAATATATTAAAATTATATGTATATATATGTATATATATATATATATATATATATATATCGACCATTGGGTAACAAAAAAAACTTATTGCGCTCATTCTGTATGATGACAATAAAAAGTACCACTCTGTACACAATGTTTTACAAATCCCACTCTGTACGATAATTGTTGGGAAAAAAATTATAAGTCCCACTCTGCATCAATTTTTTTCAAAATTAACAAAAACCACTGAAAAACTAAGCTTAGAAACATATTACACACAAATAATAAAAGTATTTATGGCTTTAAGTATTTAGCTGCAAAACGAAGCTTGTTGCAAATTCTTGATACAGTCTCTTCTGAAAAAGTTTTGCAAACAGTTTAAGAAGCGCCCTCCCATTATTATTCCAGTTGCAATTTTTACTAAAAGTATTCAAGGCATTTATAAATTCGAATCTTTGTTTTTCTAATGGGTTTGAAATCCTTCCTTTTGCAATTGTTGGTATTAAAAGCACACTTCCATACATAGCTAATAGATAGGAAATGATTGACTGAATATATTCCCTTCTTGCCGTTTCAATTGTGTGGCCAGTTTGACCAAGGTGTGCTTGCTTTACTTTTTTTCAGGAATCATTCAATATATGACTATCCCAGAACTTCCTTACAGACGTTGAATTAAAATTGAATTTAGAATATAAAGGTAAGTAATGTTGTATTGCGTTTCTAATCTGAGTTCAAATTGTGGTACAAATATTTTGATTTTTATTGCCTAAAATTAATTCACAATGCACACCATGTGTTTATTATATGAATTTATGAGCATGTTCATGTTCATGTTTCAAACTTAAATAGGTGTAGCAGCAATCGCAACGGAATTTTTATACCCAGTCTTATGTTTGGTGTTCGCTAATGATTTGCCATTTCTTAGTTCTTCAATATATTTTAAAGTTAAATGCAAGTAGTGATGCAGGGCGACAATTTAAACTAGACTGCAAATAAAAAAACAAGTGCTTGCAAATGCGCATGGTCAATTTTTGTAGCATTCTTAAAATGGTCAGTCCTGACATCTTTAATTGTTTGCTTAACTACCGTCATTGCATTTATGGAGGGTATCTCCGACAACATTATATTTTTGCTTAAATTTTTTTCACGTGCAGCAGAACGACTGAAATCAGAGAGTATTTCTTTAATTGTTTGTTTGGTTGCTCGACAAACACTAAGTTTTCGTCTTCTTTTGACATACACTCTTGTTAATCTAAAACCTTTGTCAAAAATAAGTAAAAAACAATTCATACCATATCACATCCAGCTAATGCATTAATATTTCGGTCAAGGCTTCAAATTCGGAATCATCAGACCCAATATCTATCGCTATATTGAAACATGTACAAAACGGTAACTAAAATTTTTGAGTGTACAGAATTGGATTATAAAAAATTCATCATTTTAAGAAAATTTAGTGGTTTAGCAAAAAATATATGACACTACCGTAAAGTTGCATTGTTAAAATATTTTAAAATTTTTTCAAATCACTTCAAATTTACACGTAAGTCCCACTGCGTACTATGAAAAATCCGACCCGACTTCCACTGTGCACGCCTTTTTCGGAATTTCCCTTTACACACTGGGACTAATATGTATGTATGTATGTATGTATGTATGTATATATATATATATATATATATATATATATATGTACTAGGTATTGTTAATTTATCATTGATTTTTTAATGAGACATTGACTATGGCTGCATTTTACATGAATCAAAAGCAAATACGCCTTTTCAATGAGTTTCTAAATAATACATAAAGTCATTGTATTCATCACTTTATGCTGCACTGCATTTTATTTTAAACAAATTGCTTAGGTATAAAGATAGAAATATTGCATTTAAGCACATATACACTCAAATTAAACATACTTCATAACACATAGTTAGTGCATTAAGAGTTTTCCAAGTGTTGTATGCTTCTAATGACTTTTTTGAGTGGGATGAATAAAACATCCTTTGGGCAAAATCTTTTGACATCACTTGAATAAAATATGTGCTTGATGGCACTTAGATTTATTTTTTATATTTTGAATTTCAAAAATGAAGAACCCTGCTTATTGAATTAAAAGGTGAATAAATTGCAGAAATCTTGTTGAATGAAAAATATAATTTTGCAAAACATTACTTATTTTCATTAACATGTTGTAATTCCTAATTTATATATATATATATATATATATATATATATATACATATTGATGTACAAAAGTATTGAAAAACAACATTTTACCATAAATAGAGTAGCATAGTGTTCCTCTAACCCATTTTTCCACATTTTCAGAAAAATTTCTGTAAGCCCATTTGCCAATGTGTTTGAATGTAATGTTGAAAATATATGCTATAATGTATTACTGTGGCTAAAGTAATTGGAAAAAGAAACTAATTTTAATTGAAAATTCTGATTTTTTCAAAATAAAACTTAAAATTCAGGTAGATATAAGGTGAATACAAGATAATATAAGAGATTTTTTAATAAATGCTTGCAATTTAATAACTGATAATATATCTGAATACCCTCTTTAAAT
>CABFPE010000095.1:795273-809085 GCA_900660155.1 Hofstenia miamia
ATAAATGGGGGGGTCGTTAGGAGCAACGGATGAGTCGATTGTGGGTTTCTTCAGCAATGTTGTTAAGATGGCGATCTTGAAACGGTTAGGAAAGGAGCCAGCAAGGATTGAATGGTTAAACATGGATGTGATTAAACCGATAACAGGCATCCGGTGTGAACGGAGAATAGTAGGGGCCAGCGGTATGAAAATTTTGGGAGTCGGTTCGGTTCGGTATCATTCAAAATACAGCGGTATCGGTTCGTTATTGGCATGAGTAGGAAAAATCAATATATATGAAAACATTAAGATCAAATTAATGGTGACAGGCACTTGCTATCTAAACAACTAAAGAGAATAATGAATGCATTAGTAAGAAGTACCGCAAATCTTCACGCATTACCTGCAAATATAAACATATTATTTTGCCCAAAATTTATGGTGCGGCTTATAGACGTGGTCTGAAAATTCTGTCTGTAATCCTCTCCCTAAATTCGGAGTTAAAGTATATCTTAGAATGCCCAAATGCTGAAAAAAATTATTCAACAATAAAACACTAGGTATACACAGCAGATGTGGCTTGGTACATGCTGTACACTTGTAACTCAAAAAATAACCCTCAAGGTTTGGGATGCGGCTGATACATAGTGGCGGCCACAACATACTAATAAATAAATGCATGATTAATAGACATTTCTTCTTAAGAAATTTCCTGAGTTTTCCAATGTGCTATGTCTTAAACCTCGTACAGAAACATTTCAAGTTTTGATGCTGCAAATGTTGACTTGCGGGCTTGCACAACACACATGCTCCTAAATAAAATACCCTAGAGGATAGTGAACGGAATTATGTAGTTTTCACAGAAGGTTGGGTTTACCAAACTGATAACCTTAAGTCATTAGGAGCCATTGACTTGAAGGCAGCAAAAACATTTTTTCGGGAGAGATAATTTAACAGAGCTTTGTTCATTAATTTCTTGAGGATATGTACAGATGCATTGAAGTCAGCACAAGCAGATAATTCTTTTTTTTCAAGTGCTCGGGACGACGTGTAGCACGCAAATTGAGACCTGATTTCAGAGTTGTACCAAGGATGAGTACGTTTGTTTGTACCGACAGACACAATGCGGGTTTGATGGTTGAATGAGCAAGAATGTTGAAAACATCGTACAGTGTTTTCGTCAATGTGCCAGTGTCACCGTGGGTGTGCAATGAGTCGGATTATCGTTGTAGGTCGACCTTTTTCCAAATCAGCCTTTTGATAGTGTTAACGTGAATGGTTGGTGGGTCTAGAGCAAGTTTATAATTGACTTGAATTGGAAGGAGATCAGACCAATTCAACGGATCAAGAACACTTATATTGACGCTTTCGCAGGAATTCGGTACAATAACAAGATCAAGTATGCTTCCATGGCTATGTGTGGCTTCAGTCACCATCTGCTTGAGGTTGAATTGATCGAGGATGTGAAGTTAATAGCCCTATTTTTGCAAGAAGGTTAAATCACCATGCATATGCAATTGCTGAAGTCCGGGGTAGACAACAGTTCAAAAAATCATTAAAGAATACAGAGGTATGAATATCAGGAGAACGATAGAAAATAAGCAGACGAATATGAATAAAAGAAATTAGGACGGTTTCAAAGGAAGTAAAGGTGAAAGTAGAAATGTAGGATTTGTGTAGAAAACGATGATTTGAAGAGCCATAGAATCCGCGACCAGGTTAGCGATCAACACTGATATGGGCGTAGCCAGGTGGAGTGATCAGTGACACGGCAGTGGAGTCATCAGGATGAAGCCAAGTTCAGTGAAGAGAGTGATAAGAGGTTTGTTTAACGAAATGTAGTGATTTATGATGATTGGCCTGAGTCACGCGTTATGGGATTATGCGCCACTAGTTGAGACGGCCGGAAACTCGAAAACCCTGATTTGCATTACAACGAAGCTAAGCAGATTTTACTAATTCCCAGCGAGCATCGGCTTGAAGAGACGTAAATATATTTACTGCTTCACTACAAATTTATTTGAATGTATTTCTGAATAAATGAGTCAGCTTTTTTATATGCAGTCTCAAGGTGGTTGTAAGTCCAGATAAATAATGGGAAATGTGGTGAATATTATATGCTAAAAAATTGTATGGCCCCTACTGGCTTTTAACATCACGCCAATGGCTACAAATAAAAATTAGTGGCAAGTTGCAACCAGAAATGAAGCTCCAGCTGCGGAATTCTAATAACATAAATATCAAATACAGTATTAATTTTTCCATAAGCATATCAATACCGAACCGAAATAGCGGTATTTTCAGTGATTCTAAACCTAACTGACTCTGATGTTTTCATGTAGTCGGGCATGTAGTGTCAATAACAGGCTTGACTTTGCGTGTATTTAATCCAGATTTTTTGAAACTTCGACGCAGGCCGTGCCCTTTATCTACCGGTTATTCTCATGATGACTATCTGGAAGGTAAGTAAATTGCTGCGAATTTACATGTCTATTGATTGTTGTATATATTCTGTTGATAATAATTGATATCAATTTACTTTCTTTCAAAAAGTGCTACAGATTTGATTTGAATTATTGGTCCCACTTCATTTATAGACGAAAGTGAGAGCGGCGCAACATTCTCAAGACAGAGATCAAATTCAACTCCGATCAATACTTTGCATACAAGGGATCGATGGAGATGTCAAGTGCTTACACCGCCAGCCAGAAGCAAGATTGTGGTATGGTCATTGCGCTAGTCTGTTGACTTTTTACGGTAATCCCACAACTTCTTTGAATCAAATAATATATGAAAAAATTAAGCGCATCATTATCTAGCATTATTTCAACAGCAACAGGGTTGAGGGCAAAAAGTGACCGTAAACCAGTGGCGTCAAACCTGGTTTTATGATGGGACCACGATCTAGATAAGAGACGTTCCCTATCCTGTGGTGATTTCGTGAGTTATGAATGCTTAAAATTTTTTCAAGAAGTTACAAAAAATTATTGAAGTCCAAAAGATTTGATAAATGACATGATTTGATAAATTCATGTCATGAAAACACACTTATTTTTTTTCAGAACAATATAAAACCATCTTATTTTTTAACCAATTCTAGAATGATTTCTACGAGATAATTTTTTTTACAAAAATTCTGATAATTATTTCTGAACATATAACATAAAGTTGATCAAAGTTTTCTTAGATCTCGAGTAAAAATTTACTGAGCCGATTGACATTTTTAATTATAAGTTAATAAGCATTATATGCCTATGTCAAAAAACCGGACATTGCAATTCCTTGTCTTCGTGATAAATGTTTGTCTACAATAATGGTAAGAATATTTATTGTTTATTTTATTCAAATTGGAGATTTTCTTGCACTTTGATAGCTGACTGCCATCTTTAAACTTGCCTTAGTTGCCTCTCTTGAAAAACCTTCTTTATTAAAAAGGCTTTGTTCTCCAATAAATTATGCTTTCATATCTGTTGTTGCAAATAATTGAAGAATTCATCTGTCGTCAAGAATAAACGAACGCTAAATTTAATATGTTCAGAAGGAGTTGTATTTACAAAAGTCAACTCTCTTGAGAGCAAGAAAATCAATTCAACTTTTTTATTTAATTACCCACAATATTTGAACTATATCAGATGTAATTAATAAATACATTAGTTACTCCTTTCATCTTATAATTTATTGATTTCAAAAGGAAAAATTCCATAAGGAAAATTTGCAGAAGAAAGGTCGTTTTAACGAAAGAATGACGTCCTTTGATTAACTTCGATTTACTATTTATGTAAAATGTTGGTTTGAAGCGATTATGCAAATCAGTTCACATTATTTGGTATCGATTGCTCGTAATTAAAGTAGAGATGAGTTTTAGACAAACAGGCATATAAGCATACTATCTTTGATATTGTAATTTATTAATAGACATCTTAAGGTTTTTCTGCATAGCAAAAAAATTTATAGATTTGCTTCTAATAAAACATTCATTTAAGATTGAAAGAAAAATAGGAGAATTTACAATTTGTGCTCGGTAGATATTTTTGTAAAACTTACCACACCTCAGCAAGATTTTGTCACCGCCTTCAGTAGAAACTCGAAACTCACTGCGGTATACCGCAATGGCTCGAGAGTTACCGCGATTACCACAACTGATTTTTCAGGTTAAATTATTTAACATTTATATTTTTTCTTAAAATAGTTAACATTGGTTTTTTAAAAATTAACTTTTCTTAAAATTCACAATGTATTTTCTTTGATCGACTGTAGCACGGCATGCTTTGTCACTGCGGTATACCGCATGTACGTTTTCCTAACCACATCACACACTTCTTTAGTTTGAAACTTGTGTTTGCATTAATACAAAAAATTTGCACAACTGCTAAACAGTTTCAGCTTAACTGTAATTTGTTATTATTACGAAATAGTGAATATTAATAAAAAAGTTGGAATCAACAGAGAAGAATAAAATTTACAATAATCATTTCTTAATAAAAATTTCTAGTCCCACTCGATACCATTTGCAAGCATTCTACAGAAAATTTCTAATTAATGGCAGAAAGCAATGAATTTAGTTTCTCTCATGCTCTTAAATTTGATCTAGTAAGCTGGTAGACTTACTGCACCAGTGCACAACAAGTTTATATTGAAACACATTTGTTTGACCAGTAGCCGCCTTTGTAGCTCTTCGGATTTCCAGATTTAGCATTTCAATCCAATAAACTCATATTGATTAGTTCAAAAGATATAGTAATTTCTTGAAAACGCTTTGAAAGAAATGATTTACTGTAACCTACCGGAATTTATTATTCCATTGGCTTAAAATACATAGAAACTGAATAAGTAGTTTTTCCCTGAACAATTTTATTAAATATTTTTCCAAATGCGTAACCCAAATGTAACCGATTACCAGAGTGATTGACTGAATTCTGAAAATGACGTAAACTTCACTATTAAGGTCAGTTTATTGTTTGCAAAAGGTTTTCGAAGCAGAGAATTTGACATACAAAGCAAGACTTTAAGCTAACAACATGCATCTAATTAGTAAGAGAGCTTCTATGGCTAAAACTAGAAATCGAGCAATTTAATGAAACATTGATTATATTAATTTAATTAATAGTCATTATAACCTTTCTAATTTAAAAAATTGTAATTTTCATGATTGAAATTACTATTAGCAATAAAAACAATTTTAAATTCCAGAATTAGTTCAAACTGTTCTATAATTTTTTAACTTGTGGAACTATATCCGCTGGTGCAATTAATATTAGAGAGATCTTTTAAAACCCACTTAATTAAATTGTAATGCTTAAATTCAACAAAATTAATCCTTAAAAACATTTGGTTGATCAGCATGTTTACAAAATATTTGCGAATCATTCGATTTTAATAATTAAATTTCATGTAATATATCTTGTTACCTTTAAATGCCTTGGGAACAGGAAATGAAATAATGTTCATTTAAATGAATTATTTAACTCTTTGGCAGCAAATTAATCATCAAGCAATAGAAGCTATCTTAGCATTAAGCAATATATACATAGCAGATTAGGCTTCGAAATCCCAGGTTTTTAAAAAAATTGTGGGGATCCAATTCCTGAATTCCTTTGGTTGTAAATCCCGTCTCCGCGATTTCAATGTTGAAAAACAATGTCCATTGTTTTGTTGCATTAAATGTAATTTGGCATGCAGAAGCTCGTACAACTAACTATAGCAATATTTTAACAGTGCTAATGAATGCCGAATCTGCTAGTTCTAGTGTTTTCTGAAAGGAATTATAATTTTATGGGCAGATCAACAAAGTGTAATTCTGAATATATACTATAAATATATGTATATGCTTAACAACATATTTGAGTTCTTCTTTAAGACAACATAGACCTTATGATTATAACATTACCATGTTCGGCAAAAAGTGCATGTAGGTTTTTTTAATTGATTGAAACTATGTTGAAGAATGTATTGTTTGGATTGTATAATCAGAATTATACTGCCTCGATGTTTTTTATGAGATGCAATTACAAATAACACCACATTGTATTTGAACTTATATTTTTTCATATGACACTTGTAAAGCAATCTTCTTCCGTTCGATCCAGACGTTACAAAAATATAAAAGAGGACAAAACAAAAACCCAAGACGAAAAAGGAATATTAATCCTCCTTCAAAAAGCAGGTTAGAAAATTGAAGCAGAAGGCAGGAAATGTGGTGGGATAGAAAAACAGAATTTGAAAACACTGGTCAGCTACAACATAAAAGCAGATCAGGTAGACCAACACATTCAAGCTTTATACACACGCAAAGGTCAACAAAGCTATTGAACTTTGTGAAGATCGTGAAGAAGCCTTCATCAAGATGATGCAGCGAATCTATTAAATTGTTGTATTAAAACATTATGTAATCATATTCATCCAAAATGCGTATGGAGAATGCCATCTACGAAAGAAGCCAATCTCACTACATGTAAGAAAAGAGTCGATTATTGCAAAAATGTATTAACTAAAACTGGTAAAGTAAAAAAATGTTTAATGATGTCACACATATTGATCACAAACAGGCTCATTTTTATGGCTTAAATCGAAATCAAAGACAATGTCGTCGCATAAAATGTACGAAACCTCTCCGACCAGTACTAAATGAGTTACACAATCCAACAGTTCAAGTAATGTTTGCATGTAATAGATGGGGTGTTTAAGTGTATCGGCATGCAAGAAATTTTAAAAACAAAGAGGAAAAGGTTATAAACTTCTTTATCATAAAGAATGCTATTGAAATAATCAAAGTATTAAAGAAAACAATTATACCAATGATGAAAAGAACCAAATCTCAATTGGACATTATGGATTGTGTTCGTCTTAATCATTGACCAACAGTTGTTTCTTGTTATAAAAGGCATGGAATCAAAGTATATCCATCAAGCGGTTTTCCCTCCTAATCATCATGCCGTATATCCTCCGGTATCACATGATTGTTCAGTTCTAGATGGTAAAGTATTTGGTTCATGACAAGCTAAAAAAGGACAACAATTGAGTTGAATGGTAGATCAAAAAAATTACTTGGTATGATAACATTCCAAACTTATGGAATACTGCTGTCACTAGAAATATATCTAAAGCAGCGTTTGCATCATATGGTGTAATCTGTAAGAAGATTATTGAACTGAAATGTGAACCTAGTGTTTTGTAGTGTATTTATTAAATAAGCAACTGTTGGAAAAAACCTAAATGCACTGTTTACCGACCATGGTAGCTATGTAAAATGCTTTATTAAGAAATGAATGCTATCATGAGTATATATACATAGCCAGTTGGTGCGTACCAGTCACTAAGATTTAATGTTCAAGGCTGGTGACACGGTAAACGTGTTTATTACCATCATATGACAGACCTCCTATCATTTATGTACATATCAATACCAGGACTGGAAAATTTCGCCATTTCAATACCGAGATTGAAAAATCCTGCGAATTACGAACCTGAGACAGAAACAAATCTCCTTTCAGTACCCTTCAAAAATAGGAACTAAAACTAGCACTATATAAATATACACTATATATATATATATATATATGAGTAGCGCATTGGAAACGTGCTTGCAAACCAAAACTTGTTTGCAAACCAATAATTATTAGGATATTGAAAAACTCAAAATGTCTGGCGAATGTATTATTTTTTTATTCCGTATTGTTTTTTTATTCCTTTTTGTTATGCTGTTTGTTTTTTATTATTTGTTTTTTATTTTATTGTCGTCAGAGTTCTAACCGGGCCAGTTTTTACTGGCTAGCCATTTTAATATTATTTTTAACTATGGATTATTCCTTCCCAAGCCGATTTTTATGTAATCGTATTGCTCACATATTATTCTAACAAGCCGTTACATGAATTGATGCATTGAATTCAACCTAGCATCTTATTCAATTAATGAACGTACACTTAATTTCAAACATGATAAAATTCTGCCCAGATGTTAAATTTTTCAGGCTCGACCCGGCCCGCCGAAAGCCCGTACCCTGTTAAAAACTCTGATTGCCGTAGCTTTTGTTTATTTTATTGTACATTCTGTATATTCATTTTGTAAGTGTGTTTGTATATTTTGTAAATAGTTGTACATATTATTCTTTGCAAATTGTATAAATGGAGTTTGTGCAATCAGTAAGCAAAAATAAAAGCTATTTAACGATAACGATATATACAAAAAATGTTAAATGGAGGACAGAATGTAGGTTTACATTAGAATGTGTTATAAGTATATTATATAAGTCTATTCTTTTATCGCGTGGATTTCATTAAAGACGGCATGATTTCATGACACTTTCTTCATTAGTTGGAATATATTTTGGAAATAAGCGTAAGGATCAATTTGTCAGTTGCATTGATAACAATAACGGAAAAGTGACAGCTAAATTGTCAGCTTTGTTGACATGCCTTCCTGAAATTACAAATTTAAAATTGAAAAAATTGCACTGTCGTTCCTGATCAAATTTATATGAATCTTAACTAGAAATTGAAAAAATTGAATTAAAATATCGCACGTAGCGGAAATAATTGCAAAAGCGGAAATAATTGCAAACTATAACTTCAATTGTAATACATAAATTTAATTGAATATTTTGGTGATGCTAGAAATTCTAATATTAAGTCACTTTTTAGAAGTAATGTATAATAATAATTGTGGCATTTTAAGCTAACAATATTTAATAGCCCAAAATGGAGGGCCCTTATTTTTTTCAGGATATACATGTTTAAGCATTTACGAGCAAACCAATTTTTGTTTCCTGCAAATATGCTTCCAATCGATAGACATTGCATAGTCTACTCATAACTTTAAATGGCGACTTTTTAATTGAATAAATTATTTGCTTTGACCATTTGTATGGGTTGTTTGTGTTCCCTAAAATGATTTACACTCCCAATTTAGCTGTGGAAAGCGGGAACTGAATATTGGTTAAAATCAAATTCGGCATTGTTACAAGTCATCAACATTGATTAAAATTATAATCCAAAATTGAAAATAGTTATCCAAGTTATTTTAGGCTCTTGTTCTTATCCTGAAAATAGTGAAGTTCTTTCTCTACTCATAGCTGGAGGCAGGTTTGAGTTAGAATAAGTCTTAGTTTTAGTGTTTCTGAGTCTGTGAATTCTTAAATATTTTTTGAATAAATTCCAATGTTCGAATGACGGTCATCTTTAAAATAAGATCGCATCCCAATAACATGCAGCTTAAACAAATTTCTTTAGTATTTTGTTCTATTGTTCTGGGATCCTTCACATAGCACTTCGCTTGAATTTATATCCACATTGAAATACAACATTTAGTCCATCTTTTAAGCAATTCAGGGAAAGCACTTCTCAATTTTTTTGAATGAGATGTTTTATCTGCAACTCTCACTCAACAAGTATTTGTCTGACAAAATCCAAACTAATGCTCTTTGTGGCTAAATGGGTGACTTAGAACAGCGTCCAGTTTACACATTCTTATTTGAGCACATTAATTTGTCGAGCGAAATTATAGTAAAAGTTCCCCTTTGGTAACTAAAAAATTGTACTCATTGATTCAGGCTTGAATCAATTTTGGACAGAGCGCTGTTTAATTGAAATACAAAAACACTCAGCTTGTAGTTTTCCTTAATAATATTTGAATGTTTGGGGATATTTGAAAGCCTTTCAATATTGCCAAAGACGGTACTGAATTTGCACTTTGCTGAGAACATTTTTGTTTCTCTCGAAAATGTGTTGATTTTCTAATTAGGCAAAGGCTTAGCGCATGCAAACTTTGACTTATGTTTATTGGACAAGATTGGTTAATGAAGGATTTACTTGTATTACTTAATGTTACATTTAGTTTGTTTTATTTGCTTTTTGGAAAATAACAATGAAATTCTCAAGCTGTTGGTAAGAATATTTGAACTTTGCTCTGATGGGTAAGTTTAGATTTCAAAAATTGAAAGTTGCATTATATGTAGGTCAAAAAATTCCAGCTTTTCTCTAGATACAAACAATGTAGGGGTCTTCCGGGACCACTTAGTTCCATTGAATTTACTGCTCGCATTCCCACGGAATTTGGACTTGAGACTTAATATTTCATTGGGACTGGGAATAACATGAGACTTGTACAACAAATATAGAAAAATGGATCACGTTTTTCAGAATATTGTTGAAAATATTGATTAATTTTTCTAAGTGAGAGAATTGGGCATGAAAGCTTCATACTGTCTGGGTAAAATTCAATAATATATTGGTAATGTTCATTTAGTTAATGCAAAATGGATGTAAACTTATTTTCATAGAGGAACAGTATGTTATGATTAATATAATATATACCTGTAAAACTGATGTTAACTTTAAAATTCCGTAACCGAATGGTTTTTGGTCACATATCAAAGACAAAATAATTTCTCAAAATTTATTTTCTGTCTCATTAATGAGCCCACCAAAGACACACTTGACGCATTTCAATAGAAAAATAAAACTTCATTGTCTGAGTGACATCGATATTAACAGTGAAAATGAAATTCCGTTACTGCTTGACGAGTCCCTAAGAAAACTTTAAAAATTACATTAAGTGATGCTTTCAGCCATGATTGTAGCAATAACAAGCTGTTGCTACATACGGTATTACACTAGACAATATTGAATATATTTAAAATGGCATTCTAGGTATTTGCTGTGTTTTTAAATCAATGGCAAATTATCTAAATTTCATTGAAGAACATCGTAGATTAATACCACGACGTCCATAATTCATGTAAACCAGCAAGACATCCTTTTTTTAAAGACTAGCTCCAGCAAAAATAATAGATTGAGAATATATCCGAAGATAATTATATCCTGATGAATAATATAAATATTTAGGCCAGCCCAGTTTCTAGGGGACAATTTTATAAAAATAGAAGCCATCTCGGCGTAACCAACACACTTAGCACACCCTTATAACAGAAGATGTATAATGAAGTACTTCGAAATTTAATAATAATTGGTTATTCATAAATTAAGTTAAACGCTAACCTGTAAACATTAATCTCCAATCAATGATTAGAATTATAGATTATAATTAGACCAGAATTTGATTCAATCTTTTGATGTTGTCATTGACGTCACTTCATCATAGGTTTAATTGGAGTTAGAAAAGAAATTCCTGTTTTCCTGAAATTTGCAATAAATTTTACATAATTGAAATATACGAAGTCCTATGACATAGCACAATACACGACGGTGACTGGTCAGTCGACCAAATCAGAGAACTGTAATATATACATATATGTCAGCGACAGGACTGAACCGGGCGAAAAAACACAGGCTGCTTTTAATAATATATTTATAATATATTGAGGGACAAATCAATGTGTATCTATGATTAATTGTTTCCAATCAAGGTTACTACTACTTCACATGCTTTTAGTTAGCTATTTCCTTAGTATTGCAGTTATAATATTAATAATATTAGTGAACAAAACACAATTTGAAAAATATTTGTAACACATACTTAAAAATACTTGGTCGCATTAATTTTATCTCATGAAATAGTAGCTCAGATAATGAATAGTGCAGGTGTTTTGTTTGTTATGGAAATTGGGAGGTTGAACTCTCCTAATGAATTAATGTGGCAAATTATTCTTGCAAACTTCACAGTGACTTTTCCTTGGCTAAAATAACTGTGATGTAAACTTCAACAATGTTTGAAATATTAATGTTGCATTTGGTATCAAAATAAGCGGTGATCAATTTTTGGTTATCAGGCAATAAATAGCGGATCAATGTTGCAAATCAGGCGATTTTCATCAAGACAATTAGCAGGTTATTTACAACAAAGCGAAACTGTTGATTTTCAATAGATCAAATATTGTATTTTTGTCTCGAATATATTTGTATCGTAGGTATGTTAGTTTGCAATGTCGAGGAATAAAGTTCATTATCAAAATTTTCCTCTTTTCAAGAAACAGTGCCAAAAACATTAACATGAAACTCTAAAAGACTTCCTACACACCTCTTTTTCCATACGGATTTCCGAACCAAATATTAAGGTCTATTAAGAAAGCAGTTATAAGACTGATTGGCCCACAAAATATTGTCATAAGTGCCTTCATAAAATTGAGTTATTACAGATTTTTCTTAAAAATCAGATCTACAAGTGTGCCTATTCGGTTTATGGTGCATTTAATTCTTTTTAATTCAATAATCATGATTGTAAAACTTAAATCACTTCCATTTACGCCCAAGGTCGAAATAATTTAGAAGAAAAAGAATGCCTTAAGAAATTATACTTATAACAAGAAGCTTGTAGACATGGCAATATCTGCAAATGGTTCTTTTGTACAAATTTTCAAAAAATTATAGTACAAACCGCGCGAACAATTTTATGGCGCAATCGATAACGGTTAAAATGTCTGATCCTAAAATGCGGGCAAAGCACACTTAAACTATAGAGCCGCAGTTCTACTGTTGACTCCCGGATTGGAATGCAGCCCCAGTAATGCGGGCCGAACCGTAGTTAAAAAATGCATTATATTTATCAAACCTCGGTAATGTTTATTTCCAAAATTCTGAGGTCGGACATGAATTAGCTTATTAACGACACAAGAATATCAGGGGTGCTAACTCTATGACGCCAGGTTTTGGGATAATAAATACACACTATGGTGTAGGGCTATATATATATATATATATATATATCCTAAGCTGAGTAACAAAACACAAAGTCATGTAATTTTCTATTAATTTAACAAACAAACATATCTTAGGGTTTTACTTGACATTACAATAAATGTTCAAATAATCCGCGACTCTGATTAATACAAAGTTCCACGATGTTCCAAATTGTGAACCACCGCACACAACTAACCGATTGTAACCTTTTTGATTTCTTTTCTGATTTTTTTTCTTCAATTAGGCGATAAATGTGGGCCGAAAGTTTTGATAGACTCTGACTTTCAGGCAATCCCAAAAGTAAAAATTTGTCTTAGTAAGGTCCGGTAATCTTGGAGGCCAAGGGACACATAGCCGCGGCCGATAACCTGTTCGGGCTGTAACTGAATTTGCAGAAAATGTCAAACAATTGTACCACAATGAGGTAGTGCACCACCGTGCTGAAATAATACTCTCTTGATTTTACATCTTTGGCGTAACTCAGGGAAAATTTGTTCAGATAGCATCTTTTGATATCGCTGAGCTGTGATGGTGTCTTAAAAAATAATGGGTGTTAGTTTGTACGTAGCAGATAATCCCATAAACATGGTAACCCTGGTTGAATGCAGATTTTGCGTTATATTACAGTGCGGATTCTCAAACGCCGACATGATGCAATTATGACGATTAACTGTACTGTCAATTGTGAAATGAGCTTCGTTACACCACAGAATTGAGTCCAATTGATGTAATTCTGTTGTACCCAATGAGAGAAATGAAGCCGCTTTGGATAATCTGCTGTCGTTATCGATTGGTTAACGTTATATGGTATGGATACATACCCAAGCTGCAAATTATGCAGTGTACAGAAATTTGGAGAATTCCTGTATTGCGAGATATTTCTGATGTGTTCGCATGTCCGTGAATGTTCTTTGATTGTAGGCGCTTTAATGAATCGTGCGCGGACTGTGCTCTATCGCCTTCTAGGGATGGGCGACCTAATGAGGTGCAATCATGGAGAGTTTTAGTCTTCAAATTTCTTTATTAAGCAAGTTATAACATTAAGAGGAAACGCATCATTATGAAGTTTTTTGTACAAAGCCCTAGGTATACATCTATGCAAGAAAACATTTAATTGGCAACTTTCTAAATGGTTCTTCAATACATTTGCAAATTACTTATTAC
This sequence comes from Hofstenia miamia, assembly GCA_900660155.1. Taxonomy (NCBI): domain Eukaryota; kingdom Metazoa; phylum Xenacoelomorpha; order Acoela; family Hofsteniidae; genus Hofstenia; species Hofstenia miamia. The sequence continues at coordinate 809,047 of CABFPE010000095.1, forward strand.
ACACATTATGGGATGATATATATATATATATATATATAT
>CABFPE010000095.1:810085-831248 GCA_900660155.1 Hofstenia miamia
ATATATATATATATATATAGCTTATATAAAAAATATAAACTCATTTATTAAGCCCACTGTGTGCCATCTAAAAGATACTGACCAGGACTGTTCGTTAGAGCCGCGAACAATGGGAATAGTTAAATTATAGAAAGTCTTTATGACATATAATATCATACGACTGGACACTTCCAGCAATAAGTATTCGCTATATCTGTAGTTCTGCGTCTGGTTGTTCTTTGCTTAATGATTTAGTGCTTTCTGTACCGAAAACCATTCGCTCACTGAGCATATTAGGTGTCTCATATTGGCATGTGTCAGTTTACAGATATTATCGAAACTCGTCCAAGAATTATTTTATAAAGAAAATCGAAATTATTGTCAATAGCCACATGAAGTGGATTGAACTACTGAAATGGTGAAAGTAGAAAGCATCTTAGTCTTCCCCAAGGAAACGTCCATCAAAAACTGAACTTCTAATTAAAACCTACATGCACGTACTATGTTGCCATTCTTTAGTCGTTGCTGCATATATCTATAGATTTCTCAAATTTTAATGCATTTGCTTGTTATTGTTATTATTACTATTTTTATTTTATTAATGATAATAATATTATTATTATCATTTAATATTATTATTAGTATTCAGGAACATACTGTTATATTCTGTCATCTGATTAGTGTTGCATATATGAAAATGTTTTCGACAATTACAAAATTATTGGAAGGTGTCTTGAAATTTATACATCGTCTGACTAAGAAATATATAATAATTTTGTTGTGAGTCTCATTTAACTCCCATTCACCGTGTCGAAATTTCAATTGAAAGGCGAACTTGCTATTGTTTAGTTTTCATATTTATCTGACAATAAACATAGCTGCATTTATTTTTTAATTCGAACAAATGCATTCAATGCAATAATGGTGCAATTGACAAAGTTTTTACAAATTCGTATTTGTTTACATCATTATTTCAAGATTTCTACAGTTTTAACAAATTTCCTATCAGTATATATTGAAAGAAACCATTTATCACAGCTTCTTTGTCAAGGTTCTATTGCAAACAGGAAGGGCATAATCTTCTAAAGGAAAGTCTGCTTTTCCACTGTGATTTGAGAATGAATTTCAGATGATTATTTTCCAATTAATAATAATAGGCTTCATAAGCATTTATTACAGCAACTGTAATAGCTGTTTAATTAATAAAAAATGCAACATGATATTTAAAAGCACAGGTAAAATTCTAATTTGCTCCTAAAGCACACTGATAGGAAAGCAGGTTTTCTTTGAGTAGCTTTTTCAATTCTCTTACAACTGATGCATTTTTTTATATTTTTGCCCAGCTTATTCCATAAATTAAGAGTTTTTGCAATGTACGAGTTTCTAAATGAATTACATTTAACAGTTTCATTTAGAATACAGCGCTTTTTTACGCTTGTTAATAGTGAGTACACGGTTGATGAAATGAGCAGTAATAGTTAATTTGTTCACATGTTTGTACAGTAACACTAAAATTTTAAATTGCACATAGAATTTGTGAGAAAGTATTTCCAAATATTGTAATTTATTGCCTACGTCTTGCTTACTACACTAATTTGAAATTATGTTTTTAAGGAACAGCTACGCTATTAATTCGTTCTTGCTTTTATATGTATAACCCATATATCATATAGCTGACTACTGTAAAGATTGCAATTTAAGTCAGAAGAATAATGTGTTGTCATGCTAAAATTAACACCGTATTTATAACGTGTCTTAGGCAGGGCACCTGTGTGTTGTTTGCTAAATTCGCATCACTGTACCAACGAACCGCTGCCCTCTGTTTCTGGTGGTGTGTACCATAACGTGTTACATCTGCTCCTCTTAAAAATTTTGCAGCCTGCTTCAGAGTCTGTAATCTCCAAGGTTTACAAATTTCCGAATCTTTCAACTTTCCGCCGGACGCTTATCCTGCATACTGTCTTCCTCCTTTAGACTATCTTCTTGACCTATTTTGCTTGTATGAGATGGATGAGTTGACGCAATGGTACAGAGTCTTCTTTCTCATTCGTCTCATCATCTTCATCTGACTTGTAGTAGTTTCCCGGATTGTCTTGAGTAATCCTATTTTCACACAAAATCTATGTCTTTGGCGTCTCTTTCGTCGAGTTTCTACACCTCAATCTGATTTCAGGACATAGGATCGTGGTTCATCCACTTTCCTAATTACTGTGGCAAATGAGTTTAGGTTCTTTATATACACTCTGCTACCATCTGTAATATCACCCAGTACCTTGCAACTCCTATCATAGCAGTGCTTCTGTTTCTGGGACTTACTAACATTGAGGCCTGTCATTTTATAATGGCAACCGCTTAAGGAGTTAAGAACCCTTTGAATTGTTGGTATATTAGCTCATAAAACGCGACTATAGATCAGTAGCCTGTAGCTCTTCGATATCTAGTCTATGGTACCATACCCGAATTTCTTTAACTTTATAATCAACGGACTATCTTAGTTCCTTTACTTCCTACTTCCGTCTTATTCCTCCATTCACGTTCCTATTCAATCATTATGTACTTTTAGTGGATATTTGTTTTGCGGGAAATAAAGCTATTATTATTATTATTATTATTATTATTATTATTATTATTTTAAACTGAAGGGACGAACGTTCGTGTGGACGCATGGGTTCTTTGCAAAGAACGTATCTATGTTGTATGCACGTTGGACAGTCTTTAACGAGTTTTTCTATGGAGTAGGAGATTCCAGGTCAAAATAGTGACTGCCACGCAAACTGCTTTGTATTTTCAGTTCCCAAATGTGCCGTATGAAGGGTTTTAGGATATGCGACCGTGTACGTTTGGCTATTACTATCTTTGTTCTAAACATGACTAACCCCTTTAAGATGTGCAGTTTGTTCCAAATCTTGTAGTACGGTCTTGCACCCAAAGAAATATTCTTACTGTGCTCTGGCCACCAATTCAGGATGTATTGCTTCACCACTCTCAATGCTGGACATTAGCGTGAAAGGTGATCTCTGCCTAATTGTCTACAGTTTCTAACTATCATTCTGTTGCCTTGATAGTTACTCCGTTTTTGCCTGTGCATTATTTTATCTACTTCAATTTTAGGTGATAAGGTGTTTTGTCCAATATCTTAAGTATTGTCGTTTGATATAATAGCTTCTTCATTAAGAGATCTTAGTTGACAGGTGGTCTGCTCAGATGCTCTGCATATGCGAATTGTTTCATTCAAGTCATTGCTCCATCCCTCAGAAGTCTTTCCTGTAGCCTTGCATTCCTTGACCTTGAACTCAAGATTATTCTATCTCTAATAAGACTGTCCATCTTTGTAGATTGTAGAAACGGATCAAATGAATTCAGCCATCTTCGCAAGTTTGCCAGATAAAATATTGAAATTCTTGGAAGTAAGTGCTTTACTGAAGTCTAGTAATGCAATAGAACGAAAAATTGTTCTTTAAATTTATGTAATTTTTTCAGTAGTGAGACAACCGTAAATTTGTTTAGGTAGAAGCTTCTCAAAGATTTTAGCAAAGGGGTTTGTAATACTGAATAGTCAGTAATTGTTAGGGTTGAAAGTATCTGCTATTTTGTAAAGAGGTGAAATATCGGAATTATTTGAAATAGTAGGAAATTTATTCTCGATAATGCATTGACTAAGAGCTACAAGTACATATTCTCCAAAAATGTCAAAATAATAATAGTAATAATAAAAAACTTTTAATTAAAAGCAAAAAAACATCCATTTACAAAAATACTATTAGTAAATTTATTAGAGATTTACACTACGGGGTGATAATCGGGAGCCCAAGTTTGCCTTGCATCACAGTAAGATGATCTTTTTGGAATTACTGATTTAGGAACATCATTATCTGCATATATGATCTGGTTGAAAAGTTCAGCATCACAATTGTAGAAAATAGCCTTTATTTATATTTAGAGATAATTCCAAGCCTCAAAGCTTTTTTCTGAACAATATTGATACTATTTTTAATAGGTAATTGAAGCTCGTCCCCATACAGTGGAGAAATATGTTGAAGTAGGTAAAACCAAAGAATTGTAAAGAATTGCATTTCTCTTTCAATAAAGCCAAGTCTTTTCAACCGAAGAAACAAAAAAACTCTACGTGTTACTGGTTTCACAATTTTTTTAATATACTGTGAAAAAGAGAATTTGCAATCAAATGTAATCCCTAAATTTTTGACAAAAGTTTTTGTAATTTGCTTTAACTAATGTCCATTTTATACACCCCAAGTTATCATAAATACTTCAACTAAGTTTTTTTCCTTAGATAATGTTCCAAAATCAGAAACACTTTGTGACCATTGCGTGTGAGAGTAACTTAAATTCTTCAATTGGCCTTAACTAATGTTGTAAGTGTTGAGCTCTTGGCATGTTGGAAATGAAGCATTTTCTAAACTGCACTTTCACAGTATTACAATTATATTTAGTTAAGGTAGAGAACCTTCATCAATTTCCATCCACCAAATGATTTCCCATAATGGCGCACAGAATCTAAACCAATATTTGTACTCCACAACTGTAGTGATTCCAACAATTTAAGTGCGTCCAAAATCACATCAGCCAATCATGTTGAATAAATTTTGACTTAAAAATCAGTATGTAATTACTACACATGTACCTGATGAAAATATACATAATATCTCTATGGCAGAAATCCACATATACGTCTCCTTGAAATGAAAAATATAGTGCATGATCAGCTCATTACAAAATTTGTTTCATTCAAATGATACTACCTTTTGGAACAGGAGCACGAGGGTCTCGATAGCGCAAAATTGTATTCTGTGCCTATACAACAAAGTATTTGAGGTTGCTTCTTTGCATGTTTCATATGGTGTGATCCGATGCAAAGAAGTATATGCTAAGAATAATGACTTTAATATCATTATGAAAACAGGGCACTTAATTTATATATTCTTGCTAATAGTCTCTTTCCTTCATTCCTTTATATTTCATAGAAATTTTTTCTATGCAGAAATGAAATGCTTTTGTAAATGCTGCGACTGCGCACACAAGTGAATTGGGAACACATACAGTTTTAAAGTTTAAAAATATCATGCGCAAACCCATTTTTGATATGTACAAGCCAATCCTATTGTTGAAAGAATCTCTGTGCATGAAAAGCTTAATATGTTGTAAACAATGCTATGCACAAATTTTGCACAACAATGATGCAATATATTACGCCGTTCCATAAGTTCTGAGCCCTTGATTTATTTTTGTGAATATTGCTTATAAGCTAACTTTGATTATGAAAAATTAAAATAATGGTCATATTTAGTCGATGTTGATATTCTACAGACATGAAACATTTTTATTTTAGTTAGAATAGAGTCTTAATCTACATAGTATTTATACGTGTAGCCGTGACTTTAGTAAGAAATTTTATATGTTTCGTGTATGCATTTTACTCCTTATTTTAATTTAGTCAGACATATGGAATAAAAAACAAAACATTTGGTTTAACAAGCAACTCACTTTGACTAAGAACAAACATAGATGCAGAAATAATGATAGAAACATGTCAAGAAGGTGTGACATAGGAACCACTACAAGCAATAACCTTGGAACAGTGATCCAGAAACTTATCGAGTTTTTTTCGATAAACTTCAATATCAGTCTCTCTCAAGACTCGAACTACTTAACGTTCCACTTCTTCATACTAATCAAACTCCACTTCCCTCAGCTGCGTCTTGGCATGGTCATTGATCCATCGATCACACAGGTTAAGGTCAGGTGAATAAGGAGGCTACTGAAGCAATTCAATTCTTCTGCGGGAGAAAAAAGACGTAACTGAGTTTTTGTGTGAGGACTGGCATTACCATGTTACCACACAAGTTGTTCCAAACGAATAGGATCAGTCCTCAGTTTGCGCCATTTCACAGCAGTTTTCTCACGAAGTCTTCATAAACGTCGCCATCAATGGTTCTCCCATATGGTAACGCTTTGACACTGATCCTCTTGTTAGTTACACGTGAACGCGATCAGCAACAGACATTTTTTTGTTGTTAAATTGTTTGTCGAAATTTGAGGGCGTTCCTCTTCCATAGATTTCCACACTTTAGCTCGTCTTTTCGTGAATTCCATACCGAAGCGCAATCAAGTTTCATCTTCCACTGCGTAACGAAGTTCACCCAAATTCAACAGTCGCTCGCCTATACGTTTGGCACAATTAATGCGTTGTTGCTTCTGGACATCGTTGAGAAGTTTCGGAACCCAATAACAAGTGACGCTATGGAATCCCAGGACATCTTTAAGCAACCAGTAAACAGTTGTCTTTGCGCTACCAGTTTCTCTTTCAAGGTCGACTAAAGAAATGTGTGGGTCTTCTTCGATTACTTTCAAAATAACGTTAGCATTCTCGTCTGCTGTCGCTGAAATTGGCCGCCCAGATCGTTCAGCGTCATCGAATAATGTTCTTCTTCCTGAATTAAAATCAGCTATACACCTATTCACTGTACAGTAGGCAGGGGCATCAGCTTCAAACACATGATGCAGTGCACACTGAATTTCAAGTGCAGTCTTGCCACGTTTGCTTTCAACAAATGCATAAAAGCAAGCGTTCTGCTTAGTGCAATTCATACCTAATGAAATAAAATTCGATTAAACAATTAACATGACTCTACGAGGAATTAAATCGCTTCAACACTGTTATGCATTCAATCAATTAGAGTGTATTACATAGATATCTAAAATTTCAAATTTCAATATTTTGTGGTTGAATATCATCAATGATATTATACGTGATCTATTTCAGCATCGATTTAAGTTCTAAATGCATGGCTATATTTTGCAAGGAGCTCAGAACTTATGGAACGGTGTAATATTTACTTTGCATTTTTTGTACTGCTACAGCATTGACGCACATTGTGGCAAAAACCTTGCGGAATGCTGTATATTTATTATGGAATTGGAGTTTCTAAAATAATAATTTGCAATGCAAACGCGGCTCAAAGGTAGGTCGAAGCAATGATAATTTGTTTTTATAAATCTAGGATGGTCAGCTCTCTGAAATGCAATAACACACATTTTTAGAATCAATCTCTGTATATCAATCGTGTCATCAGATTACTAAAAAAAGGAAGGTACACTTACTGTGCACAACTCAGCACCAAGAAAATTAAGTGGCATTCAAAGACAGCAGATTTCACTCTTGTTGCGGGTCTCAACGAAAGATGGCGCGAAAAATGAATGTACATCAAACAACGATAGGAAGAGTGTTAAGGAGAGATCTTGGAATTCACTATTGTCACAGAAAGAAGGTGCCCATGTACAAGGAAGCACAGAAGAAGCAAGTCCATCTTTGCATTTCACGTCTGTACCGAAATCATTTGACAGGAAAAGTTCCACTTCCAATTATCGTAATGGATGACGAGGCATATTTGTCCGAGAAGGATAGGTCATTGTTTCAAGGGCGTGGATTCTATACAAATGCGTTTGATCCTGCTCATGATGATGTAAAATATGTTCCAGTTAAAAAATGGCATTCAAAGTGGGATTTTGGTATGCCATTTCAGATTGCAGGGTGTCTGAAGCATACGTATGGAGCCAGGGACTCGCTATTGATGTTCTAAGATACAAAATGCACTGTTTACAACTTCGTCTTCTTCCCTTCCTTCGACACAATGGCATTATAGCTTAATGTTGTTTTGGCCTGACAAAGCCTCATGTCATTACTCAACTCCGGTTCTCAATTATCTTCGAAACCAACAAGTTAATGTTGTGCCCAAGACCGATAACCCAACCAATCTCCCACAGTGTCGGCCAATTGAAAATTGTCACACGATCATTAAGAGAGCAATCTTAGCTGATAATTTTGAGCCAAAAATGCAGAGAAATTGATGAACCGTACCATCGAAATCTCCACACAAAGTCAGGAGCTATTGAGACCTGTTTACAGTGGACTTTCAGGACGAGTTCGAAAGCTGCTCGACAAAACACGCCGACTTGGGCTTTATGCAATACACTGCTGAAAACTATAACATTTTATCTATCTCTTGTGAAAATATAAGCTTTCTATAGACATTTAATTTATTTCATAAAAGGTTTTAATGGTCGCTCATAATCAATGCATCACACGTTCGAACAACTGGAAGAGTTAAAATTTCTTTAATGAGAAAACTATGTTTACTANTGTCGGCCAATTGAAAATTGTCACGCGATCATTAACAGAGCAATCTTCGCTAATAATTTTGAGCCAAAAAATGCAGAGGAATTGATGAAAAGTACCATCGAAATCTTCACACAAAGTCAGGAACAATTGAGACCTGTTTACAGTGGACTTTCAGGACGAGTTTGGAAGCTGCTCGAAAAAACACCCCGACTTGGGCTTTATGCAACACATCACTGAAAACTATAAAATTTTGTCTATCTCTTGTGAAAATATAAGGTTTCTTTGTACATTTAATTTATTTCATAAAAGGTTTTAATGGTCGCTCATAATTAATTCATCAAACGTTATATATATATATATATATATATAGTCCTTAATAACCTCATCTTAATGTATGGTTTGTCTTAGTCGAACATATTGACAATCAAAATCAAATTTTACACATTTTGGTTGAATGTCACAAACTTAATAGTTACTTGAAATAATTAAACAGCTTAAATTATTTGTTCTCAAAATAAATTATTTGCAACAATGTTATTGCTGACAGCAAAGAAGCTCTCTGAATCAATAAACAGATTAGAGTTGTAAGACTCCCACGAAATGCTAACCACACTGATATGCATTTATATCCAGAGGACAAACAAGCAGTGTTATCTGTAGAGTGGTTTTTAACAGACAGTGAAATAGTAAATGCGATGTTTGAAACAATGTTTTTAATTTTAGAAAAAAATTAAGTAATTATAAATTACCAAAATTGTTTTTGTAATATGCAGTAAGTCTTGTACAATTTTTAAAAGCCATGAAAGAACTATTTTGCAGTTCTGCCAAACCCATGTACTGCGAATTGACTGAAGCACCAATATTTGGGTGCACACACGCCCCATGCTATTTCCAACACATTAATTTAAATTGGTAATATTTAAAATGGTGTTCTACTAATATTTTACAAAATGATAGGAGAAAGTTTAATTCTTGGGTGGGCCTCCAGGAGAATTAATTTTCGGGATTACTATTTGGTACATAAATTTTTTTTCAATGATACACTGCATCAACAGTGGATTTAATGTGTAAAACACTTTCTAGTATATAAGGTTTCTTGCAAGGCTTTCATTTATGAAATATTCGTCCTTTGAACTATATGTACGTTCTTCTGAGAAATTGGGTTGAAAAGACACTAGGCTAATTAATTTTAGATGATAATATTGTGTACACACCAAGTGGATAAAATAAAAAAGTCTTTGAGACATCTGTCATTATAATTTTTTGTAAAAATGCGATGCAAATTTGATGGAAGTACGCATGCTCCATGGACCAAACAACGTGGTTAGTCTGTTTGTTAATATACTGATTGGCCCAATGCTCTAGTTCAATTCATTATCATGTCTATTCATTCGGTTATTAACTAATTCATCCCACACGAGAAAATCACAGATTCATACAATAAAAATATTTCAATACGAAATTTATCAAATGGGTACAATCAAAATTCACAGGCCTAAAGACCCACTTGAAACTTAAACCATTTCAAATATTGTCTTCGCAACAACCTTTAATATATTACTATAACACAACTTTTATCATCGCGTAATACCCAGTACAAGTTAAATCTAAAACACAAGGGGCGTTGTGTGCAAATTAATATTTTTTCATTACATATATTTTCTTATGTTCACATTACAAAATTGCAGCTGATATTAAATGAAAAAAATAAACTTTATCAAATTTTGTCAAAATGAATTTTCGAAGTATTAATGTGATTATGTGAATTGGCAATGCCAAGTAGCTAAAAACAGTTTCCGGATTAGTTTAGTTCATGATTTTGACATATATAGAGATTTGCTATAAATTTACTGGGAGTGTATTTTTTATCGCATTAGATGAATTTGCTGGAAAGAACCAGCTGCTTGATTTGGAAATAATTATTTGTTTTGAAATACAGTACATAAACTTTTTTAATATTAATTTATTTGCCTCACGTATTCATTAAGCTATGTGCCTCCTGGCTTTCAAACTGCGCCAAATGTCACCTATTGTTAAACTATACTTCTGCAATCTTTCAGTAATTTGATTTTTTTCTTTCATTAAGAAGTCAATCGGCTAGACCGCGGTCTTGTTATAAAATAATTTACTAAACTAAAGCTACAATTTATATATCTTCCATAAAGCAAATTTCAATTTGTCATTGAGTATCTACTTTAAATCTATAACCATATCAAATGCTCAAGGACATTATGCATTGATATAACAGATATAGATATTCCACTTTGTAACATTTTGCAATTGATATAATGGTAATGATTTGAAATATTTGTTGTTATATTTAAAAGCTTTTAATCAAAGTACTAAATGACAGTCATGCGAACTACTATAAATGTCCATTGTTTAATGTCTTATAACAAATTATGAAATATTTGATTTGTATGTGACCTCCAACTGGAGATATATTTCTAGAATAATATGTGATTTAACTCATACGCAGCTTTCTGTTGGTAGTTTCGGTTGACATTGTACAACAAGGTGTACAGCTCAATAGCAAGCTATTTTACACATTGAAACTACGCAACATTCAGTAGTATAAGTTGAATATCCTAGTCAAACATATAAGATTATTCAATTTCATGGTTTAATAGAGCAAAGATAATCTGCTCAAACATGCTTTTCGCTTGGTTTGTTAATAACAGTGATTGTTACACTCGCTTGAATTCTTCAGAAATAGTCTTTTATAAAAACATATGATCTACATCAGTATTTATCCTTCACTAATTACACCATTTTTCAGCATCGTTTAACTGTAAACGCATAAACTTTGTAACAGATACTTAAATAGCATTTAAAAACTTAAAATTTGGACGGCTCATCTTTCTACCTCATTTCACACGCCCATTATATTCGAATACTTATAATAACATGTTGTTGATCCAACCTTTACCAATTCTGGTGCCGTGTTACTTAATTGTGGTTGTTACAATTTGCACTTTCTCATTTGTTATGTTTTGTTGCTTTATATCAGCATCACATTTTGAATTTTGAAATATTTCGTCAATTTGTTTTAAGTTATTACAGATGTTAATATCGCCTCTACCAATTACTTACTAATCATATGAAAAATGAGTTTGTAGTTATTTATTTACTTTGCAAAAAATGAGGTTACCATGGTAAGGAAGAATAGCTGCAAATACGAGTTCTGAGGAAGTCATAAGGTAAAATTAGAAGAGAAATATACCGGTATGCATTACATAGGTAAACTTAGAAATATTATCTATGGGCAAGGACATACGTATTTATATTAATTGGTTGTTTTTTCCGATCTATCTCTAATGCTTTAGAAATGTAGAGATTCATTTAGCTGCGATATGAATTTCTTAAATTGTCACCAATTACATTACAACACTGCTCGCTAAGAAAATCCTTGCCGAGATTTTTCATTACCTTTACTCTCATTTGTTATCTGCATTTTTCTTTCATCTTTTGAATATTTTATGATACTTTCAATTGGAATTTCTGTTTTGCACCTTTTATATTTTCTGTAGATTTAACTGGAGTCAGGCTTACTGAAATCAAACTAGTTTTTTGAAAATCAGAATAGAATTGTAACTATTTTTGAATCGTAAATTGTGTTGCTTGTGACACTAATTATTATTAGAGTTCTCTGAAACAAAACACATGACCAGAACCAGGACCAATATTTCTACCTTAACATTTAACCACGAACTATTTGATTTCATGTTTGCTATCATTTATGTCATATTATATTATATTATATTTTCTATTAAACAATATTTTTCTATTATATTATAGTTGCCACATTGACTAACATCAAGGAAAAAACTTCAACAAAGAATCGGTCCAGTGTAGGATCGGAACGAAAAACAAAGCTAGCTATAAAATATAAAAAGGACAATTAAAATAACAGGAAACGGAAAAAATAAGGTAGCTTAAAAATATATTGTTGAAAATGTTTTGATTAAATCAACTTTCTTTTAATTCTGAAATTGTTTCAGTATTTCATGTATATTCAACAACGGCCATACCTAAAAAATTTAAGAGAGGGTGATTCAACTCGAACAGAGAAAAGCAGTTGTAAATTTCAACCTCTATAATTTTATGAAAATTTATTCTATTACACTTAGCTATCATTATTCATCATTTACATTATTGAAAACACTGGCAAACAGTCATTCATTTGCATATTGTATTACCTGTATATGCCACATATGTTTCATTTGAAAGCTTATTTAATCTATTCTTTCACAATTTCACATATTGTTCATTCTAATTCAGTGATTTACAAAGTGAAATATTCCTATCCTGGTTTAGATAAGATTTTGCAGACTAATCCTTTTCATATCACTCATTGGAAAATCCCCTGTACTCTAAATTGCTGTTCACTTCCAACATCAGAAATCCTAAGATTTTTTATTGAAAACATTTGTCTTGAAAAATGTAATTACAACTTGTGCTCTCTTGTGATCATTTGAAGATTTGTTTTAAATTTATGTTTTTATATAATACGTTGATACTAATAGTAATTGCAATGCTTCCTCGGTACATTCAAATCTATGCCGATCTTGTTGCATTCAACAATAACGAATAACAGGTATAGACATTTCATTGTCACAAATGTAACTATTAGTCTTTTACCTGTTATTATGCAGAGTAACTATTGCAATTGAATTTATTACGGTTGTCGAATTAGGTTTTCTAAAATTTATCATAAATTTATCAATATTGAGGTAAAGATTATTTTTAAAGTAAGTAGTCAGACTAGACTTGGCACTATTCACATACTCCGCATTGGCTGCCGTTAATTCTTCGTATTCGTAATAATAATAATAACAGTAATAACTGTCATCACCACATACAACAATATGCAGTCTTTACATGATTAATTCAATTTGTTTTGTTTTATGCAATTTTGAAATTATGGCAATATATATTGTACATTAATATTTTAGAAGAAAATCAAAATATAATTTTATCATATACTATCGTCTCCAAAATTTGACAATTTTAATTTATTAAGTTGATCAAATTTACATTTATCATTAAAAATGAGAATTTTTTGAAGTTCGATATCTAGGCTAATATCCTTGTCATATTGGCGGAAAATGAAACATCTGTCAGATATTTAAGCCAACAAATATACATTTTCTTAATTCTATTCTCAAAGGGTTCAATCATCATTAGAAATCTTCCACTGGTGAAATCATTAGAAGCATATCTTACTAGATATTCTCGCATTTAATACATCTTAAATAATGACTTTGCTGTATTTAATGCATTTGCATTGCTACTAAATTAAACACTAGAAGAACGTAGGTCTCCTTCGTGACTCCTTCCCACACCCGAGCAGTCCAGGTGGAATAACGTTAAATAAGGCTGCAATTTTTTAGTTTACTTCAATATATGATAATCATATTTTCTTGAACGAACTACTAAAATTCGTTTAGCTAATTTTTTTAAATTTAATAAATATTTTGTACGAAAAGCGTTGTTTTTTTCAATTACTTAACCAACTCAAATGATGAAACTTGGAATCAAAAGGAGCTTTAGCTAAATTTTAAACACCACATCAAGAGTGGGAAACGAACAAAGAAATTGAAAATAATATTCAAATAAAATTGACCACATAACGTTTCATTTCCTAACCAGATATGTAATAGCTGTATAAACATATGGTCTATTGTGGCAAGCACTTTATCTTACTAGAATTTTCTTATGGCTGCAACCGGACGCAGATGCAATATTGTAAAATGCTAATTGTTTGATTTTTGACAACGCATGGGATTTCTTAAAAAAGGTCGTTGCTAATTTATTGTTTAAAAAAGCTAACGGAAGTTTCAAAATTAAATGAAATTCATGCAAATCAGATTTATTGAGTAAAATGCAAATTTTTGCAACAAAGGTCAATGATGCATGTAAGTGTAAATAATGCACATACTAAGTTCGTAATTCAAGTGAACAAAAAACTTGCAAGAACCACATGTCAAACTCAGGGAATCAATATTTATGTAAGTTACAATGCTTCGATCTTCACATTTACTCATACACTATTTTTTTAACTGCACACATGATTCCGTAAGAAATTAAGGCTTTTCTTCTAATACTTCGGTTCATAGGCTTTGTCGCTACTTCAATCTTGTGAAATAATTTCTTTTTAAATTTTCGAATTGATCATTACAAATTTTTTTGATATATCTTTCAATTATTACTGGCAATCTACCAGACGAAATTGCCTAACCTATGGATCACAGATCGCACTGGTGTTAGGTCATCATAACCCAATATAGATTGCAACAGCTTTATAGTTAGAAAGAGAAAGAAAATATTTTGCATATCAATATTAACTCATGATTTCCGATGCAGTAATACATAAATGTAATAATTTTTTGTAAGCCGTCCAGCATTTACTCAAAGTGAAATTCAAAATAAAAACAATAGCTGAAAAACATTAACATATTTTATGAGCTTTACAGAAATTAGTAAATAATTTGGTCTCTACAGTACTTATATTCAATAATGTACTGCTTTAGTTTCCCCCAATGTCAAAGGTTTTCAATTTCCACACCTTATTTAAGGCTGATTCAATTATTTGTAGATAATGTGAAACTTGTTAGTAGTTCCATTTAGATTTTCTTGCTACTTCAATGAGGCTAAGGCTAATTGAATATAGTGAAAGTAAATTTAAGTTTCTGACCATGAAATCACCTGAAGATCTCACTTTACCCTCACATTATCTCTGCATCTCTATTGAAGTGAATTATTTGGAGTTACAAATTTCTCATTCTTAGTGCAGGAGCCATCACATTTTTTATAGACTTGGGTAGGGCCCGTGCCCGGCCCCTAGCCCCCAGCTATAAAAATAGGCCCGTTGGTTTGTCGCGCTCGCGTGGTCCCGCTCGTTATGCCTGTAGCTAAATGTTATTTAATTAAAATTGCTTGATTCAACCAGAAAACCTTCAACAGTGCTATTAAAAAGAATCATATTTAAACTGTCATAATCCTCAATGAAGTTTACATCAATACATCAATAATAATTGAGAAAACGGGCTTAATGCATAAAGCATATTGTAACGCATATTTAGACACAGTTTTCTTCAGCGTATATTTCTATGATGGCACATATATTCCATCGTATTTCACACGCGAATATCACAGATGCCAAATATTTCATTGAATTTTATCTGTTCTTTCAACTCCTCAAAACTGAGGATTCATCAATACTGGAGATTTTGAAACTAATTTACTTGCTGGACGGCAACTTAATATAGGAATTGTGTTTTATTACGGTATCTTCCAGTTTCTTCCTGAAGCTGTAATGTAACTTCAAGGGCCGTTACAAGGGCGCCACGAGAAACTTCTTAAAGGAGGGGCAAAAAATTTTTTGCACGTGTTTTTGTAGAAAAAATATTTCATTTCTTTTTGAGAAATTTAATAATTTAATTGAAAGAGAACAAGATGAGATCTTATTTTCCAAGCAGTTGATTATCCGAAGTAATGTGCTAGAATCTGCTTTAATCTCCTATCCCATGTGGAAAATATAAGAACTAGGCCTATGGCTTGTTATTTTCTACCACTCAACTATTTTGGAATCAATATTTACCATATCAGTAGATTTTAAAATAACACCATTATTTTCGAGTTATTAATCAAAGATTTAACCTGGTTTAATTATTAAAGTTTGAGAAATTCTGTTACCCCAACAACAACTAGAATAAGATTTTGAGCTACTTTGTCTCTGGACAATATGGGAGCCATCTTAACTTTGCTTATTTAGATTCAACAAAAACATCAATAGGCTGTTTGGGGTAACTTTGTTACCCCAAAATATATCAGCTTAAAACTTCTGCTTATAATAATGCCATGCTTGAAAAACATTAATGCTATGATTTCATGAGAATTTTATAAATATTCATTTAGCTCGTACCCAAACGACATCTATATTGTGAAATTCTAAGACCTTTTAGTTTTTGTATGCTAAGATTTTTGCATATTTTAGTTGTTACGTGAAGAAGACAATCTCAGAAAAAAGCTATATCCATTTTAGGGCTCCAGGAATTTGAATTTTATATGTATACATATATATATATATATATATATATAAACATATTATCGCCTGACTAAATTAAGCAAATTACTACGCATCTAATCTAATTCCTTTCTTTTCCTATTGCAGGTTTACTGCACACAAAACTAATTGAAATGATTGCGGGGAAATAATGGGAAGTGTTCGAATTCAGCCTGAAATTTTATTTTCTGGGCCAAATCATTTAAAACATTGTTTGTCGTCAGCCTGTCAAGCTTCTTGAAAATGTGGGCCTTGGGGAGAGTAGCGGTTATAAATTTACTCTGCCTCCAATTCTTGGATCAAAAGCTTTAATTGTAAAAATCTCCTGCAAATTTAAGAAAGATTTTTAGGCAAAGCGTCTAAAAATTATTTTTGCCTAAAAGCTAAAGAAGGAATTTACAAATTTTCATATGCAAAAATCTATTTATACAGTCTTAGGCTTTTTTAAATTGGAGTAACTTTGTTACCCCATACTTCGTTTAACTGAAATTTATTTTAGCATTGTTTAATCGTTAAGGATGTAAAAACTTTTTATAAATATCTAGAAAAAAATTTTTATTCACCAAAAAATTACTTGCACATTTTATGTATTCTTAATAGTTTCATTCACAATTTATCTATATACATCAGAATTATAAATGAATTTAATTTTATTTAAATCTCAATATTACTAAGAAATTCGGAATTTCCATTTGATAAAAATCTAGTCAATTCAATCAACTCACCATGAAAGGGGGGCAGCTGTCCCCTCTTGCCCCCCCCGCTTGCGGCGCCTATGGGGCATTATCTCTTTGCAGTCATGTTGAGTACTTGATAATGCATAGAACTAATACAGGGGGAGAATTACAAAAAAGCTGTTAGTCATTTCTAAAGGAAGTCTCGACTTACTATCCATGAGATTACTGCCCACGTTATAAAGATGTAAAATCCATGCAATTGATATTAATCCTTTAAATCCACCTATATACAGAAATGTGGCTCTAGTCTGGGTAGGTCAATTCACCAGCACAACGAATGTTCAGGACTGTTGACCACTTGAAACAACATTTATGTGTCTATTTGTATGAAAATGTATACATTGACAATAGAATATCTATTACCATTAATGTAGTTTTTACGCAAATCTTAAAGCATATTTTCGAAATTTCAAAACACTCTTTGATAACGCATATTTCGGTATATTTTTAGGCATGTAAACCAGAATGAAAATAATTTAATTGAAAGTACATTTCACTTCTTGTATGATATTTTATTAGTAAATTACATTAATTCGTCATGTGTAGTTGTAACTTACGATTTTTACGTTACAATATAATGTACATAAGTACTATATTACTATTAATGCAATATCGGATGACAGTGAAATTGATGAAGGCAATGAATTTTATGTGCAATATTTTATGTACTGTGTTGTAATTTCTACTATAAATTTTCATAAAGGTTAGTATTACACGAAATATATATACATATATATATTCAAATAGCACTAATTTACATCAAATGAATGATTTTAAGAATTAAGATCCTCAAACAACAACAACAAATGTTGATGTAGAACCCGTATGTCCGACCTATATCCATAGTATAGAAGCCCGTGCCTGTACATCTTTGTGCATGCCCCTTACCGGGACTACCCTAGCTAATATTTACCAAATATCTAATTTCCATATGAAACAAGGCATTCGTGTCATCCTCTATTCTCTATAAAGAAGACAAATAAATTCCCTTCAGATAAACATTTTTTTATTCAAACTCCACAGATTGCAAATATATTGATTTGCAAAAAGAAAATATCATTCTTCGATGAATACAATACAGTTTAGAGGAGACTTTGTGAATGTTTAATGGAATAAACAGTTTCATTTGACATTAACAATTTGTTTACCTACTATGTAAAATACTTT
This sequence comes from Hofstenia miamia, assembly GCA_900660155.1. Classification (NCBI taxonomy): domain Eukaryota; kingdom Metazoa; phylum Xenacoelomorpha; order Acoela; family Hofsteniidae; genus Hofstenia; species Hofstenia miamia. Next base: position 828,174 of record CABFPE010000095.1, read on the forward strand.
TGCTCAACTTGTCGGTGCTAATATTTCCGTTAGTGTTTTTTTCTTGCTCGCTTTTTATTCTATTTAAGAATTTAACTCTATTATTATTGTTATTATTAATATTATTATTATTATTATTATATTATTATTTTTTTGTTATTATTATTATTATACAAGTAGATTAACTTCTAGTTATCACAAGTTTTGAAAAAACACATTGTACACGTATTTTAAGCAGTGTTGACCATTTAAGTTTTAAACGTCGTTTGTTTAAATTCAGCTGTCATTCAAACAACTTCGCTAAAACTACATCTGAACGGCAAATTGAGGAAAATTTAAAAAAAACTTAAAACTTATTGTAAATTATGAAAACCTGTATAAGTTGATATTGTCACGCCACAAAACAAATGTGAGTGCACCTACTGTGGGATTTAAACTAATCTCTTAGATATTCAAATTTTGGAAATATTTCAAGCAGAAATCCAATGTTGGTGCGCCATGTTCTGTAAAAACCTAACCTGGAAAATTATCTAAAAAAACATTATTGCAAAGAAGCGGAGTTTTGGATTATTAGAAACTACTCAATTTCCATAGATAAGAATTTTGCCATGCTCAGCTACCTGCTATAGATCATTGCCAAACATTTGCAACCTTATTTTGTAGAAACAGGATTTCAATGGATGCTACCTGAAATAAACTTATTGTGTATGAACCTAGTCCTGACAAAAGGTTTAGTTTTACAAATTGCTGTTGACTCCATTCTTCTACTTTGAGTGGAGTTTGTTCATTTTATTAGCTTAAGCTATTGTTTAGTTAAAACTTCATAGTTTATTTTAATTTAAACCGTTTAAATGTTATTTAAATGGTCAATACTGATCTTAGGGGACACATTTTTTAAACATCAAATTTACATTTTTAAACAACAATTTCTAAGTGTTTTATAAGCAAAATTATAACAAATACTTTACTAGAAAACCATTTAAAATAGGTTATATGAAGAAGAATTTATCTCAATTACTAAATTTCTGTGGTAATATAGTGCCTAATTAATTTTATTTTGGTATTATATAGTTTTCTGAATGTCAATATTTTGAAATAATATATTTAATGGACACTTTTGAAACCGCTTAATTTTTGTACAGTTATTTTTGATATCCCATAGTTTCATTGTGGAACCAATTGATTTCTGCAACTAAGCAATGAGGAAAAAATTAAATTCCCTGTGCAAGTTGCTACACGAAGAGTTTTGTGTCATTTATCCCTTTGTAATACAACATTGTTTTATTTAACGGTTTGTCTCCGAACAGCAAATTTTCTTGTACGGGGAGAGATGATATGGGAAGTCCATTTAACTGTAGCGTTTGCTCTAGGGAAGGGGGCTTACGCAGGATTTTCTCACGGGAGACATCTTAGTCATTACCCCAACTTTTCAAAATATTGAGAAAAGAGCCCCTAAAAATGCATTTCACAAACTTACATTTCAAATTTTTCATTTGTTACCAAAAATGTTTGATTTGCCAGTCAAAATCACTTTTGAAAACCCGACGGCGTCCCTCCCTCTTGCGTACGCCACTGCTCTAGAGCATCTCTTTTTTGTATTTTAGACTGATGAGTATGGCCCCATTTAATTCTTCAGTTATTATCAACTTTACACTATGTAAACTCATTATTCATACTCTGTTAGTTTATACAAATTCAAGTTGGTATGCTCAGCAACAGATACGAAAAACTTGAGAAATTTATAAAATGGGGCACCGAATAGATGGCTAGTTAACTCGCCTCAATAACCTAAATTTATTTCCTTTCTTCATATCTGAATCTGGAGTTGTTTTTAACAAACTGCACAATGGAACTTATGTCTTAAGTATCTTTGCTACACTATTCTCTCACAGACGAAATGAATTATGATCTTCTTCATCGCTAATTTTCGTACTTATTCAACCATTAAGAAAAAAACAAGGAAATATTTTCGTACAGTGGTAAAGCTTGCGAATCACATCCATCTGCACATATTGAATATGTATATAAGTGTTGCTTTGGAACAGAGTTAACCTGCTAATATAAAAAAAACAAATGAATGTTTAAATATCATCGTATAGTGATAATAGATTACTGATATCAACTTTGCTAAGGAAGATTTATATATATATATATATATATATATATATATATACATGTATATATATATATAATTACTAGTGACTTAAATATTTGAACGTTGTTCATTGAAAAATTAAACAAAGCATTTTGACATGAATAGCTTAAGTTAACAAGAGATATGCTCACTAATAGAAATTGCACTAAATTCAATTACCTAATGAACATATTATTGGTTTCTTCATGATTCATTTACCAAACAGTAAAGCAAACCTTGAACCTCCAAACACGCTCATGATCAACTGAAACATAGGCGAGGATTGAAAGCTGTTCTAATATATATATACATATATATATATATTTGTATACTCAGAATGATTTATGATTATTATTAATCTTTCTACAAGCCTACGCTAATATCATAGGATCTATAATATTCTCCCGTGCTAAATAATTACACTTGCAAAAATGCCGGTTATTTTCAATACGACTTTCTCATAGAATTGAAATTATATAAACAAAGGCTAAATTACGAAAACTCTTAAATTCCTTTCAATTTTCCTAATTTTATTATTTTTAAATGATTTACTGAAGTAATTAGTTTTTATTGTATTTAAAATTCAAAATTCCAAACCAAATGTGTTTGGTAGTTAGTTCGGTAAAGTATATAAAATGACAATTGAAATGTTTGATAAAATCAAAGTAAAAAAAGAAGCCTGCAACTTAATATTTCAATTAGCTTCCTATTTTTCTTAATGTATTTGCAAAATTTGAAAAACAACCATTGTTGAACTTTTACTTCTTTTATGATTTCGAACTTTAACTACTTTAATTCAATTGATTAACAATTTAATATAAAAGGCGCCATTATCATTTTCCGTCATAAATGACATTCATGTTTCTTCAGATTTACAAATAAATGTTCAGAATAGATTTTCCAAATAGTTGATTTTTTTAAATAGTGATGTCAATTAATTTTATTAGCATATATATATATAT
>CABFPE010000095.1:834642-853376 GCA_900660155.1 Hofstenia miamia
TATATATATATATGTATATTTGCAATGTCAATAAGTGTCATTTATTGTAAGGACTTCAGATCTCCAACGTTGATTTTTTCGGTTAAAAATATAATTCTTTTATGTAGAGCCTTGAAAAATTAAATCTAAATGAAGAGCTTTACCAATTTTTGGATCACTGAGCGTTAACCCCATTGAAGTGTCTTCCTCAAAAAAAATCATGCTTACGCGAATAATTACTGTTTTCGCATAAATAACCATTGATGTAATATAATAAAATTAATAATTCAACCTAAACTTTCAATGAATTCTAAATTTGAAATTTATGCATAAATGATGTCTTTCAAAATTAAAAAATGTGCATTCAAATTATGATGTGCAACGCAGCAATTCATTATTTACAGAATAATTATGCCATACGTTATACTTAGCAACATATGGGCAATCATCATTGAAAACGAGCAGTTGTTTCCAACTCTATTAATGCAACAAATACTATGACATTATTTACAATTTTTACATTTGATTCAATCATTCACTCTGCAGCATTTGACAAATTGACATTAAAATATGAGCAGAATCCTCCAATAATATGTTATAACATTCAGGCTTGTTGTGAAATATGGTTAGAAATGGCCAGTTTCCTCTAAAATGATTTTAAATGTCAATTAATATCCAAACAACTGTTAACAATCAAATGTAAGGAGCATGATAAAAATACCTTAGCCATTGTTAGTGTGTTACATCCATTTTAAAGCTTCAACTTCATTTGGAACATTATAAATTTATTTGTAATTATGTTGCTTAAGAGTACCTGTTCAAGTCAGTTTTCGAAAATTACAATAAATACAATATAATATTTTAAGAATGTACGCTTAATCAAAACCTGTAAGAAATTTTTTGATTTCACTTAAATATGAATTGCTTACGTTAGACATCATAAATGCAAAATGATATTTAAAAACATTTTTACTTAGAAAATTTGTTTTTCCTATCAGCCTATTACAAGGAAGTCATTTGGCTTGATCTGACGATTGTAAGCTCTTAGTTGTTGGACGGACTTCTTGTTTTTGTTCAACTGATTTGACAACTTTTATGAAGCAATCATGTTCTTCCAATAATATCTTTTTTGTGATTTATTAGTTTGTAGATCCATTATAATTATGTTTTTGTTCATGGGATTTTCAAACTAACCAGAAAGAGTGATCGATGAATAGCGTTTCTTCCAATTTGCAATTTAATACAGTTTTTAAATATACTTGCTAAATTTAGTTTGTTTTCTGTTATTTCATGATTGTGTTGGGAAGTATTGATTATTTTACATGGTAGCAGAGAGATGTCCATCTACAAGAATCCACCTGTATTTGATCCTGATAGCCGTACGACATATACTCAATAGAAGAGGGATCTTCGCTATGGAACATTGTTACTGCATTACCGAAAGACAAACGTGCTGTTGTGGTTACGGTAGCATTGAAGAACTCTGCCAAGAACGTTGCGTCGACAATTAGAACTGCAGAACTAAATCATGATTCAGACTTATATCGACTCTTGAAAAAATTGGATGCAATATTCAAGCCTTCAGAAAAATTAGAAGCTTACCAGGTATTATTTTTGGATTTTAGGCCTTGTTTGAGGAAGAAAGCACAAACAGTAAAAGATTTTATTAATTTTGAATATTGTTTAGCTGTTTAAAAGAGCATAACATGAGCTTACCGGATGATATTTTAGCAGCAGAGTAATTGTATAAAAGCAAAATTTCAGATTGTGAACGTAAGGTGATTTTGGCGTCGACTAGTTTAAATTTTGCTGATATCAAAAAGGCTCTTTTGCCATCTAATACAAGTTTTGACCTAGGGTTAAATGAATCCATCCGGTTCGAATGATAGTGAAACATTTGCTGAAGTAAACGTGGAACCTGTTTTTAACAATACAGCTAACATTATTTTGGGCGATACACATTTACAAGCTTTAATGTCTGGAATTAGTGGATATCACAATGATCGAGATATTGGTAATGTTAGAAAGGGGCGAAATTTTGCAAACGGGGAAAAATTTCGCAATTTTAACATAGCAAGACCTAGTGTTTCAAGACCCTGCCATATATGTGGTGCAATCGATCAAGAGAGTGCAAAAACAGATTAGAAAAGAGCTTAAACTTACGTTACTGGTGCAGGTTCAGAAAATTTTCAAAACGATGAGCAAATCATTTTTACTTACTTTACTGCTTATGTAAAGCGCCATTCAACATTTGATAATGTGGGCATTATAGATACGGCGAGTACCCTAACAGTTGCAGGCAATACATGGCTTGAAAATTACTTGCGTTATTGTAAAATTATGATATTAAACTCATCAAAAAGATTAAGTCAAACTCAAAATTTATTTTTGGCGATGGAAATCGACAGCAGGCATTATAACAAGTACATTTGCCAATAAGAGTTTTTGGGAAACACCGTTTTTCTCTGTACACGTTATTGCAGGGGGACTGCCGCCAATAAGAGTTTTTGGGAAACACCGTTTTTCTCTGTACACGTTATTGCAGGGGGACTGCCACTTTTATTGTCTAAAATGACTTTGAAGAAAATGAGAGCATTAATTGATATGGCAAATTCAAAAATTACCATTGAAGGAAACACAATTGATTTAATTAAAACTCCAAAGGAACACTTGGCTATTTCGTTATGTCCTGATCAGGCACTTCTGTCTTTAACGGATATGCAGACAACTTTTTCAGTGAAGCAATCAAAACTAAATCATACTGAACTAAGAAAAATTCATATTCAGTTTGGACACTGAGTGAAATTCGCATGATAATTTTCCTCAAAAATTCAAATTGTAATTTTGATAGTAATTTAGCTAAAACCTTATGTAAATATTGTGTTCCTAACCCAATGGATTTTCAACCTATCAAATTGCTTTTGGAAAAAAACCTCGAGTTTCATCTATATTTACCGTTGATATTCCGGCAATGGAAAGTTTTTCTTTTAGTAATGTAGTCTACAAACACCTCGAACTTTTAAGGAAAATTCGATTTGCATTTACTCAAGCGAAAAATTCGGACGGAATTCGTAAAGCCCTATGCAGAAATACTCGTTTTAATAAGGCGGTCATTATGTTTGGTGACAAATTGTGTTATTTTTGGCATTGAAACAAAATTGTTGGTGCTGGAGAGGTCCGGCTATAGTATCAGGTTTGCATCATNGTCAGTTTTCGAAAATTACAATAAATACAATATAATATTTTAAGAATGTACGCTTAATCAAAACCTGTAAGAAATTTTTTGATTTCACTTAAATATGAATTGCTTACGTTAGACATCATAAATGTAAAATGATATTTAAAAACATTTTTACTTAGAAAATTTGTTTTTCCTATCAGCCTATTACAAGGAAGTCATTTGGCTTGATCTGACGATTGTAAGCTCTTAGTTGTTGGACGGACTTCCTGTTTTTGTTCAACTGATTTGACAACTTTTATGAAGCAATCATGTTCTTCCAATAATATCTTTTTTGTGATTTATTAGTTTGTAGATCCATTATAATTATGTTTTTGTTCATGGGATTTTCAAACTAACCAGAAAGAGTGATCGATGAATAGCGTTTCTTCCAATTTGCAATTTAATACAGTTTTTAAATATACTTGCTAAATTTAGTTTGTTTTCTGTTATTTCATGATTGTGTTGGGAAGTATTGATTATTTTACATGGTAGCAGAGAGATGTCCATCTACAAGAATCCACCTGTATTTGATCCTGATAGCCGTACGACATATACTCAATAGAAGAGGGATCTTCGCTATGGAACATTGTTACTGCATTACCGAAAGACAAACGTGCTGTTGTGGTTACGGTAGCATTGAAGAACTCTGCCAAGAACGTTGCGTCGACAATTAGAACTGCAGAACTAAATCATGATTCAGACTTATATCGACTCTTGAAAAAATTGGATGCAATATTCAAGCCTTCAGAAAAATTAGAAGCTTACCAGGTATTATTTTTGGATTTTAGGCCTTGTTTGAGGAAGAAAGCACAAACAGTAAAAGATTTTATTAATTTTCAATATTGTTTAGCTGTTTAAAAGAGCATAACATGAGCTTACCGGATGATATTTTAGCAGCAGAGTAATTGTATAAAAGCAAAATTTCAGATTGTGAACGTAAGGTGATTTTGGCGTCGACTAGTTTAAATTTTGCTGATATCAAAAAGGCTCTTTTGCCATCTAATACAAGTTTTGACCTAGGGTTAAATGAATCCATCCGGTTCGAATGATAGTGAAACATTTGCTGAAGTAAACGTGGAACCTGTTTTTAACAATACAGCTAACATTATTTTGGGCGATACACATTTACAAGCTTTAATGTCTGGAATTAGTGGATATCACAATGATCGAGATATTGGTAATGTTAGAAAGGGGCGAAATTTTGCAAACGGGGAAAAATTTCGCAATTTTAACATAGCAAGACCTAGTGTTTCAAGACCCTGCCATATACATATATGTGGTGCAATCGATCAAGAGAGTGCAAAAACAGATTAGAAAAGAGCTTAAACTTATGTTACTGGTTCAGAAAATTTTCAAAACGATGAGCAAATCATTTTTACTTACTTTACTGCTTATGTAAAGCGCCATTCAACATTTGATAATGTGGGCATTATAGATACGGCGAGTACCCTAACAGTTGCAGGCAATACATGGCTTGAAAATTACTTGCATTATTGTAAAATTATGATATTAAACTCATCAAAAAGATTAAGTCAAACTCAAAATTTATTTTTGGCGATGGAAATCGACAGCAGGCATTATAACAAGTACATTTGTCAATAAGAGTTTTTGGGAAACACCGTTTTTCTCTGTACACGTTATTGCAGGGGGACTGCCACTTTTATTGTCTAAAATGACTTTGAAGAAAATGAGAGCATTAATTGATATGGCAAATTCAAAAATTACCATTGAAGGAAACACAATTGATTTAATTAAAACCCCAAAGGAACACTTGGCTATTTCGTTATGTCCTGATCAGGCACTTCTGTCTTTAACGGATATGCAGACAACTTTTTCAGTGAAGCAATCAAAACTAAATCATACTGAACTAAGAAAAATTCATATTCAGTTTGGACACTGAGTGAAATTCGCATGATAATTTTCCTCAAAAATTCAAATTGTAATTTTGATAGTAATTTAGCTAAAACCTTATGTAAATATTGTGTTCCTAACCCAATGGATTTTCAACCTATCAAATTGCTTTTGGAAAAAAACCTCGAGTTTCATCTATATTTACCGTTGATATTCCGGCAATGGAAAGTTTTTCTTTTAGTAATGTAGTCTACAAACACCTCGAACTTTTAAGGAAAATTCGATTTGCATTTACTCAAGCGAAAAATTCGGACGGAATTCGTAAAGCCCTATGCAGAAATACTCGTTTTAATAAGGCGGTCATTATGTTTGGTGACAAATTGTGTTATTTTTGGCATTGAAACAAAATTGTTGGTGCTGGAGAGGTCCGGCTATAGTATCAGGCTTGCACCATGCCGAAATATTGTTAGAATTTGGCAGTAAGTTTATAGATTGTCATGTAACTAATGTTAGATTGTGGCATTCTAATGAATTTGAATCTAAAGATTTAGCTAATTTCGGTGAAGTGATTGATCAGACTAATAATGATAATCGTGACGGCGAAAATTCTGCAGAAACCAACGAACCGGTTGAAAGCATTGAGGACGATATATCCAGCATTGAAGAACAAGAAAGTAGTGATACAGTTTCAATGGAACCCAACACCACTATTTCTGAAGTTGAACGATATCCACAACGTGCTCGAAATATGCCCCAACGTTATGGTGAGCAATACACTCATGCAATTTCGAATGAGAAGAGTGTATATGCTGATGCTATGTTGGTTGAATTGGAAAATTGGAGATTCAACGAATCGTATTCTGAGGTAAGAATTGGTAATTTGTTAGAGAGAAAAAAGCTTGATATCGTATCTACTCATTGGATGTTGACAATGAAGGACATTAATGGAGAAAAACACCCAAAGGCTAGGCTTGTAGCCAAGTGTTTTCAGGACACAGATATACCTGAATCTTATGCTCCAACTTGCTCCCGATTAAGTTACCGAATCTCTCTATCAATAAGCAGTTTAAAGCATTGGAATGCTGTACTTATCGATCTTAAAGCAGCGTTTCTGCAAGGTGACCCGTTAACAAGAGATATCTTTGTTTTACCACCAAGTGAGGCCAGGTGTGCTGAGAAAATTATATGGAAGCTTAAAATTGGTGTGTATGGATTGAATGACGCATCAAAATTGTGGTATGAGCGAAAAAGTAAATAACTTATATTGTTGGGTGGTAAAGTGTCACCTGCAAACAAAGCTCTATTTACATTTCATGTTAATTCATCCTTAGTTGGCATAATTGTTATACACGTAGACGATTTTTACATTGCTGTTGATCGATTATGGTTAGACATATTGACAAAACAGTTGTGTCACCTAATGAAAATTGGAAAAATTGTGGAAATTGGGTACAAATGGGCCAGTTTCTTGGGCGTTCAAATACAAAAAATTGATGATGGATATCATTTATCTCAAATTAACTATGTCAATGCTCTTGATGATTTTGTTGATACTCATGAAAAATTTCCTTCCGCTATTGGAAAACTTATATGGTTGTCTTCGACATGTAGGCCTGATTTAGACTTTGAAGTTAGTTTTCTTTCAACTCAAAATGATAGCAATTCAGAAACATTTGCAAAAATATCAAAACTTGTTCGGTACGATTTTCTAATGGGGCAAGTGGTGCAACGTTTCCTGTTTTGTGTGTGCATTCAGATGCGTCCTTCGGCAATCCCAGTTGGGGAGGAGTGATCATTTTTTGCAGGGATTGATTGCATGGTATTTTAGGAAGATAAGATACGTATCATGAAATGCATTACCAGCCGAAACAATTGCACTAGTGGATAATATTTACTTACTATATTATATTCGCCATATGCTACAATCTGTAATTGGGTGTTCTCAACTCTTACTTCCAGCTGATATTTACACTGACAGTCAGTCTCTAGTTAATGGTGTTCATTCTGGATCCGCCCCACTTGAAAAACGACTAGCAATTGATTTTAATTATATAAGAGAAGGTATTAAACGAGACATTTACAAACTTCATCACATCCCTGGTGACAAGATGATTGCCGACAGTTTAACCAAATCTAAAGGCAATTCTACTTTACTTTAACTTCTATAGAAAAGCTATTCTTGAATAGAAACTGGGAATGTGATAATAAATGAAATACCAGTAATTTAGTAAATATAATGAAATACCAGTAAATGCTTATTTGAATTTATTGTTAATTCAGTTTTTAAATATACTTGCTAAAACATAGTTTGTTGTATGTTATTTCATGATTATAATGGAGGTATTAATTATTTTACACCATATATCTTTGAAATAAGATAAAAACATAGACAAGGGAGTGTTTCTCCAGCTGCAACAACACAGTGTTAAAATGGAATGTGCACATTGTAGTTTATTTTTAAATTTCTAAAAATATTTTACATTTTATTGGATTCAATTTCAGTAATGACCACGAAATAGTTTTTAAATTTAACAAAATAGTGAAAATTTAAATGATGTATAAATTTGAATATAATCGAAAATGGAGGTACTTGTATTTAGGCTTGCAAACTTAACAGATCTAAGACAACAGCTGGAGGAATCATTTTTTCATATAACTGTCTAATAATTTAAATTGGCAACTGAAATTGCTAAAATAGCTAAGCATTAAAATTTAATTTCCAAAATTTATGAAATTATTTCTACTGCTGAAATTTTCTTTCTACTTATAACAAATATAATTGTAGTCTTGCTGTGAACGCTTAATTTATGACATAGATGAGAGAATTCATTATGATGTGAGTAATAAGATTGATTGCGGGCTTCTCTTTGCCTATCATAAAATATATCGGCGAGATTATTGGTCTTGTTGAATCCTTTGTATTACCGTAATCGGAAAAACACATTAAAGCTGAAATCAAATTACCAGTGTCTCAAAATTTGGACTGAAATTAGAAACGCATGTTCAATTGCTGCGGGAAGCATTTTTGCAATATATCGAAGCAATGCAAATCCAAATTTGACGTTGTTATATTCAAACTAAGAATTTGTAAATCTACTTATAAAGTTTATGTATATATATATATATATATATATATATATATATATATGATTTTATTTACGAATCCGAAATCCTTTAATGATTCACAGGAAAAGTTTCGCTATATTGAATAGATTCTATTATTTAATAATTAACAAAACCTTTGAAATAGTAACTTCAAATAATTCTCTAAACATTAAGCGTCGCATGCCTATTGAATCCGTGCCTTATTGAAAGTTGATATTTGCTTGTGAACTTAAGCATTATAAAATTGTTTCCATGAAATGTTTTAACACAATTTTGAAAATTAAATGTGTGCGAACAACATCTGAAACAATGTATATTTAGGGAATTTCGAAATTGTAAATATCAATAAAAATGGCTATTTTTAAATTACATGTTTACTCTAATTACAATTCGTAGAATTTAAATTTTGTAATTTTCATAAATTGTATTTGAGACATCTGAAGGAATTGTTTATTATTGGATGCACAAAAAAAATATTTTTATTTATTCTAGATTTATTGCCCTGTAGGTTGTATCAAATAAACATTTCTTATATCTGTTGCTCATTTATGAAGATTATACTTATAGTATTTGTCCTAATTCTATTTCCAACGAAAATCAAAACCCATCCATAGAATGCACTCTAACTAGAGATTCTACAACAGTTGTGTTGATAACCTTTGGAATTCTTTAGGTTTGCTATATTTTAGGATGATCAGCAAATATTTTGAAACGTGATAAATATTAGTTTATGTCCATGTTAAGGCATGTTGTTCCGTTCTGTAAGGCGTAAGCGCATCCTATTTAAAAAGAATGCTTATTCGTCTATATGAAGTCCATTTCCCGAGAATAATTCACATTTTTACGCTACCAAAATTTGAATGCGATCGACTGCTACTTCTGGCTCTTGTGGTTGAACTATTTTTGAAATTCATTAATGCATATAACGATCCAAATATTAGCTTATAAACTGTAAATATAAACAAAATACTAACTTGTGCAGAAAATCCTCGTCTATATTTGATTGAATAAATGATGTTATCAAAACATCCTTCCTCGTACATTATGTAAGCATTGGAAAAGCAGGAATCTGGATAATCCATTTTAATATTAATCCAATCTTTTGGCGATTCCAAACCACAGCACATGTATTGCTTTTGGAGAAATTCCCATAGTCTGTGAGTAATTATTTCTTCAATCACAAAGTAGTCTGTGGATTCAACTGAATGATATGTTAACTGACTATAGTATATTATTAAACCACAAATGAATATAATATAAAGAAAGTAGAATGTCATAAAAAATAAAGCTGCGGTTTTGGACACAAGCAATATTCCAATTACGGCTAAGATATCAACGCAGATTGATATGCTTGACGATGCTAGTAATAGAACTGTACTGTGGATGTATACTGAATGAATCTTGTCTAATAAGACTTTTGGTATGAAGACAGAGGAGTGAAATAATCTGTTCAAAGTGATCCTTGAGTAAACAACTGAATGTATGTTATCTAAGAGGCACGAAGATGCAAAAAATAAAGCCAAGGATACCAATGGTATCAATATTGTTTGAAATGGGCGACGTATTTTGGGCCAGTAATTAAATGAACCACGAACCATTCTTTACTTCCAGAATTACGATGAATAGTGCTATGTATTTCACACGCCATCTATCGAGATTAATAGAGTTAAAGCGTGCTATGTGCAATGGGCAACAAATATACGACTTAAGAAGAGCGACAAGGCCTAGTATATTCTTCTCATTGAGATCATAGTATATCTGATTTTTTAGGAAATTCTTTCAAAAATGAGTCATGGGCATCAATAGATCAGAAATTAAAAATAAATTTCATATTTGAGGTAAATTTTTGCTAACTGAGACCAGATTTTTATAATAGAAAATTAATTTTTTTGATTATATCGAAATAACAAAGCACTAGAAACTCCATAGCAATCGTTATTTTGCATAATTTACTCCAAATTTTGAGTTTATGGGTTATTGCTATTTTTCATTATCGTTTCTTTGAATACGAATTAGAACTTTAGTGTGTAACTACATAATCGCTTTTTGTGTGAACATTGGATGCTTGATTTTTGCAATTATATTTTCTGTGCTTTCAGTATAACGGAAAACACTACAGTGCCGAAAATATTTTACTAGAGAGTTATTTTTTGTAAGAACACATGACATTTAGGAAAACAGATTGACCTAAAATAATGTGGCCTGTAAAATGATAAGTGGTAAAATTTACTTAATATATGGTAACAATAATTTTTTTAAAATTTTGTAAATATTATTCTAAAAGAATGATTCTATAATTTTTTGTGAACTTCTTAATAAAAATAGTTTCTAGACCAATTTTTGTACATGATAAAATCTAGGTGAATATACATTTTGACAATTTTTCAATGCCGATAATCTTGGATTTCTTCAGAAAATGGGACTATGCATTTTTTGTCATTTTCTCTAATTATGCCCATATGTAGCTCATAAGATGAAAAGCCATTCTTATGCGAAACAAATTTTGGTGGGACTACCAACTTATTAAAATTTTCTACTTACACAGTGTCAAATGCTTATATTTTAAGTTATAGGCATGCATATGCATGTATATATATATATATATATTAACTTCATCATATAAGATCAATGCAATATATGTATAAATACATGTCCTTATCAATATAGTCATAAATATAATTAATATTTCACTAATCTTTTTTGAAAGGTTAAGGTAGTGCAGTTTTTGCAATAGGCTAATTTAGAATCAGTACTTGAAAAAAAGGTCTAGTCAAAATTTCATCTAGTAATCTATGCAGCCACCACTAATCGAGAGTTGGAGGAAATTCTATAACTGCATGTACATGATAACAGACAATGAAATCCATTTGTAATTGATAAATAAATTTTTCTGTGAAGAGCTTAGTTTTTCATTTATTGCATGGACACTAGAGTAGCTTCAAAATATATGATTTTCTAAAATATTTTAATATCACAAATAGCTGATGGTTGAATAGATAAAAATTTCTGATATACATATTGATGAGAAATTCATGAAAATTATCAGTTATACAACTTCTTGTAAGTCTCATTTTTTATTAGTGTGTCTACTTTATGACATATGTGCATCAAAACGAATAGACTTTTCGATAATTCAGCAGGCAATCACTGCACTTCATCTTACTTTACAATCTTGCTGTCAATGCATTGAGAGAATTGATTTGCAGATACTAGAATATTGAAAATTTAAATTACAAAAAGCGACTAGTAGAATAACTGGAATCTTTACTATGCTGAAATCTCAAGGTAAATTAACATAATAGGATAATTATTATACAGAATTGCAAACTTATTTTGACTGGTTATTGGGCTAAGGGCTTGGGATAATTTCCATTATTTATTGGCATTTGAGTTTGAGCTAAATTTATATAACTTTTCAGTATTTTGTGTAATTGAATGTACTTAATTTTCATCTTGGGCATTCAAACGATATTGACTTTAGTCAGGGTTAGAATTGGGTCTCATAACTTGTAATTGTCCGCGTTTAGGCCTAGGGTTCTGCGGTACCATCATTTTCTTGGTCTCCGTTTCATTTATTCTCATTGGATTCGGTCAATTTCCCATCCTATGGCATTTTCTGGTGCCATAGGTTCCATTGGTCCTACAGCATAATTTCTATTTTGACCGAAATTAGCAAGAAATATTAGCAATCTTCTGAAATCTGTGGTCCCAGCCCTTTCATTTTTTGATTGCAGTCCCATACTGGTGCCAGTCACATTGAGATTTTTATTCACAGTAAATACCATGGCTCTAGACGCACCCGCCGACTCCTAATATCGGTCCAGTGCAATTCTGTTTTATTACATTTGATAACTGAAATACTAAATAATTTAGATGTCTTAAAAATAGAATAGTCAAGATTTCCTTTAATTTTGTGATCAATCATTAACGAGCAGATTGCATAATTAAATTCAATTTATGGACAATAAGCTTTAAACGCTAACGGAAACACCTTTCCTGCGGTCTCTACATGATTCCCATAGTCTGTGAGTANCATTGAGATTTTTATTCACAGTAACTAGACGCACCCGCCGACTCCTAATATCGGTCCAGTGCAATTCTGTTTTATTACATTTGATAACTGAAATACTAAATAATTTAGATGTCTTAAAAATAGAATAGTCAAGATTTCCTTTAATTTTGTGATCAATCATTAACGAGCAGATTGCATAATTAAATTCAATTTATGGACAATAAGCTTTAAACGCTAACGGAAACACCTTTCCTGCGGTCTCTACATGAAATTTTAATTTCCACGCTTCATAATAGCGTTTAAACATAAAAGAAATGATCAAAGGGAATTATTAATGGCTAAAATCAATGAAATATCTGCATAAACATAATATCTTTAAATCAGACATGAGTTACAACATTTAATTGATTAAAGTCTATACTTATATTATATTTACATAGAAAAATTCATGCAAAGGCAATTGGTTCTCACCACCTTTAAGTTAATATTTTATCAGAACCATAATTAACGCCCAAAATGATGTTATATTGTGCTCTACTAATATATGCCCATCTTTTGCGTTTAGAGAATTTGAAATGTTATCAAATTCTCAAAGAATTTTACATTATTTTTCAAAAATTGATGGTATTAGATTCTAGCTTGTAAGCAACATGAAAATGAGCTGGATTTATATCTTCAGGTTTCCCGATAACCGGTTAATTAAATGAGATTTTTAAGCAAGGTTTAGATATCTCAAGCAAAACTAAAAGTTATGCTTTTCACATGGGGTTTACCCAAAACATTTTCAAGGCTGGGACTGAAAATGTCATGAGATATACTGTAGATAGACCACCAGTGTTAATCGAAACACGCTTTATGCAATGTCAGAAGTGACTTCAAAAAAGGTTAACCTCAATGGTTCACTACCTGGTACAGCTTTACAATAGGAATGAATGACAAGATGATCATCGATCTTGAGTTTGCAGACTTTAGATAATTTTAGTAGTTCGTGAATTATAATGTTTATAAAAATTTAATATTGTGAGAAATGCCCTGGGCGAACTTCAGATATATGTCTAAAATTCATTAAAAGAATTGTAAGAAAATTTTGAAAATGTGTTTTAAAACTGCTATCTTTCAAGGATATTGTAAGATTACATTCATATAAATAACCTAAATAATAATAATTATACTTACTATTTTACATTGCCTAAATAAAAATGCTGGGCTTACTAGAAAGTTTGAAAATAAAAATTTGTAGATATTGTAGCACTTGGTTCTTATATTCAACACAAAATTGTGTGTGTGTACACAACAAAGTTAAATTTTTAACACAACAACAACAGCAAGCCTGGCAAAAAGAGAAAATATAATTTTAGCAGATAGTTCCACTTAGTGTAGGAGAAAAATAAAATTTAATAGAGAATGTTACAACAATTGGGACTCAAGGCAAAAGAACGGATTCTCAATTACAATTGCATAGAAGAGCAGCAACAAAATATACTCGAATGAATAATTAGTTTTGTATTATGAACTAGTGATGAGTTCACCTGCTACTTGCACTTGAAACCTAATCGGACCTGATCTACCTGGTTTACACCTGACTAATCCTGATGTTCCTAGAAGAAGAGATGTTATAAAAGGAATATCATTCTCTTCTCGAATTATAATTTCGTTTTTCTTTTACACTGTACCTGAATGCAAACATCGGCTTTAGTTATTAAAATTTTCCAAAAAAACAGAAATTCTTTCTAATAAAGGATTATTAGTGCGACTTAATTAAACAATAATGCTACCATAGTAATATATTGATTTTATATAAAACAGAATTTGACAAATACCAAATATATCCGGTTTCTCTAATCCTTTTTCCCGGAAATCGTTAACTTTAGAAAAAACAATTGTGTACTTTTGACAGTAAAATTTTACCTCATTTCATTAATAACAAACCTTAAATTGCAAATCTGATCAACATGATATGCTTGATTACCCTATCAACGATAAGGAAGAACCTATATATATATATATATTTGAGAGGCTTAATAAAGGCTCGTTTTGGGCGGGTTGTGTATCCAATGCAGTGTTCAAGCTGGGCTCGAACCGGCCCGACTCGGCTTGATACGTTAGAAGTTTTTCTCATTGATAAGTCTGGTAGTAATAATTGTATTAATCCCTGTATCAAATACATGTGTGACTATATAAGTCAATGGATGAGTGACTCTATGATATTGAAGAAGACAATATCTCTACTTGAAAAAGAACGGAGAAGATGCACATTTCATGTCTCTTATAACTTTCAGCAATCTGAAGTGGTAGTCAACACATATAAGAAATGTTTTGTGTGAAACCTCGGCAATATTTATTGCAATTTTATGAAAGAGAAGTGGTGGTATTTCATGGTGCATTAGTGGTTCCTTCTGATATACATGCCGAGGATTTTGTTACGAAAATTTCTATATCAGTAGACATTCGCGGCCAATATGCCAACTGCCTTACAAACTTTTTCGTTCTTATAATACCCAAGTGTACTCCATGTACAGCTTGTACAATCACTTGTTGTCTGTACAGTCAGTGGCGTCAAATTATTTTCTTGATTAGGGAGATAGGATTTATGTTAATAAAAATTTAATACAAAAGACATAAAAATAACGTAAAACATGCAATGCATATTATACTAGAGTATGGAATGAAAATACAAAATCGAAATTTATGGTTTGCCATATAATTTTCTTCTTGTTTCAGTACAATTAATAAATGAATCCACCAAATCATGGATTTTAACTGAGTCAAGAATGTCTTGATGTGTGTGACACACAGCAATATAATTAAGCCTCCTTTGGGTAATGGTTGATCTTAGCCAAGTTTTGAGACACTGGCGTTACAAGCAGGGGTTTTAAAAAACTAAGTGTCTGAAAAATAAACGCACTTTAATAAGTTCAATAAGTGCTTTTTGCACTAAACTAATAGTGCAATTATAAAGTGTACCAACTACACTTATTTTCCATTTTTTCATTATTAGTAAAGAATTTAGATTTTGGATTTTGTCATTTCTTGCTTTCAGTATAGTTGTTTGAAGCCAATTATCAAGTATTTATTGTATTTTAAAATTTATATACATGGATTTTCAATAAATTTTACATTAGAATTTATGTTCAATAGTGAAGCAAACGAATTGTATTTATACTAAATGTATATCAGGTTGCGTCTTTGAAAAAAGGCTACAACAAAAACCAAATGGAGAATTTTTTATTTGACTTATAGAGCTTAGGACAACACTTTGTGCCATCGGATTTATTTAATGCTTAATACATATAAAGTACAATTATAGTACACAGGAACCTATTACTAAAGAAAGTGACCTAATTTAGTCTGTGCCAAATTTTGAAGATTAATTGGTGGCAGTTAAATAAAATCACAAATTTAAAATCCTAGTGTGTCTCAACCAGTGAACAATAGTTTAGGTATCATATTTAAAAATAAGTGCACTTATTGCAATGAGTTTTTTTTTGAATTGGAAAGTGCACTTCTTTTTTTTTAAATATTTAATCCAATAAGTGATATTCGACCAATTCGCACACTCATTCAAATTTGAAAATTGCCGAAGAACATATACTTAAAAATGAACTTGTTGAAAAAATACGCATTTTTCTATATCCTAAACTGTATGGAATTATTTCTCAAAGATCTACTCTTTTGGCTTTATTGGATATTTCACACAAATGTTTAAGCGAACTTAATAAAATTGATCAATATATAAGAATTTTTATGTTCGATTTTAGAGAAGCTTTTGATATGATTTCACAACGCATCCTTCTGGAAAAATTAAAATATATAAGAGTTAATTCATTTACTATTCGATGGATATCATCTTTTCTATATCAATGAAAACAACGAATCAAATTACCATGTAGAACTCTCCGTTTGTGGGAAACAATCTATGCAGAAGAAACCAAATTAGGACCATGGGTATTTATTTTATATGTTAATTCCCTTTTAAATCACTGGGAAAATAGAAATATATATAAAGATTGGATGTCTAAGAACAGTTAGCCTCTAATGATTTGGAGTGTTGAAACGCTCTAATTAAACATTCCTATACAAATTATTGCATGAATTAAGTCAATTATTAGTAGTCAACTTAGGTTATAAAGTGAGAAAATAAATATATTCAAATTTGGAAAAGCACTTCCTATTTCTACAAAGTTATCATTAAACACCTAACCTAGTTCCATTTCCTTAATTTTAATTGCCAGAGTTTTTTAATGCACATATTATTTATTATTCAAAATGTTGCAAAAGGTACACATTGGAAAAACAAGCTTGAGCACATCTATGATACAACATGAGATATTATAATCCGGTCTCGGAAAAATGTTGACTTTTTCCACAAGGAATAAACAATATTTGCACTCATCCTAGAACTAGACCTGGGTGCGGTTTAACCCATTTTCTATGCTCATTGCACCATCTGATCAAAACGTTAGATTTAATATAAGGAAAATACCCACTAAATATAACCCTAACCATTACTCGGTAGTTTAATGAATGACGCTATCATTTTTAGGTCATATGTGTGCAAAACCAATATTCTTCCCATAGCTGAGTCCTAAAAATTTCAAAACAATTACTATATTAGAATTTAAGAAAATCAAGTTCCAAGAAAATTAATGTACTTCCCAAAAATGCTTATTAAGCTATTTTCAGGTGTTTTAAGCAATAAAATGAAAATCTTAAGAAGTTCTAAAGTGTACCCCCTTTTGTATAGCACATTCTTGCAGAGTAAGACGAGAGCTTTCAAATGGTATACAGTTTATGGGTATAGGACCAATAGTGGGCTCTAACTCTGTTCTTGGAAAAAGCCAGCGTTACCTTAGAAAAATTCAACGGGGTCTAACTGGAAAAATCAACAGGAACAGAACCCTAACTCTAGTCTCCAAGGATTCTCTGAAAACGTCCTAATGGCTTTAGTCATTAGCTTGATTAATATTAAAAATACTGAAATACTGATAATTTGTGGCGCTAAACTAAGGTTAAGTATGAAACAGTATCAGCTCATAGTAATTTGAATTAAATAATAATCATTAACCCAATCACACCATTTATAAATAGTATTTGAGACGGGTAGTATACCTGCTCAGTTAAACAATTCAACAATTATATTCTGCTCTACACTTTGTTTACAATAATTATCTGAAAAAATTAAATATGTAGATGAAACACTAATTAGATTATATTTTTCCTGTCGAACTTTGACTAACAAAATTCAATTAATATGATCTAATGCAGAGGCAGTTAAAATAATGAAAAATGGATTAACCCTATGTTATTTGGGGCATAGAATTGCACCCCAAATAATATTCTAAACAGTAAATAGCTGAAAACTCACAGCAAATTTTTATCGCATGAAATTAGTTCTATCCATTCCCTGAAAAAATGAGTCAATAACTTTGCCTAAAAAACTTAGGCATATTTTGCCAAAAGGTATTACTAACATATTTATTTACTGAATTTTTTTGTTTTATATTTTGCTGGTAGCATAGGAGAATAAAGCCATTATTCAGTACAATTTGTATCACAGGTAAAAAGTAGGACAAAATTGTATCGATTCATTTTATCAGTGTGATCTATCCTATACGAAATGACACATTTTGCTGCCCTCATTTTGAAAAAAGCTGCGTCAAACAATATACTTGCCATTCGCAATATCACTATTTGTATTTAATGTTCTAGGGAAATGCCAAATTTCAAAGCGATTGAATCATTAAAGAAAATAAGCGGGAGGTGCAATTTTATAAGCTTCAATAAACGACGTATGTAAAAAAGCCAAATACAATTTGAATTAATTTGAGTCGACACTACACAATCATAAAAGGCAAATGACATCTGCTACTGACTAATGAAGAGATATATTACTTTTCTTATATGCAGGCCTACTATGGCCAAAATTACTGCCATTGTACCGTTCAACCATATTTGCCAAGCCTGTTTTGTCTTGTGAAAAATCGCAGCATCCTAATTAACAAGGCAACACTAAAATAGTGATAAACTTATTTATTTAAATTAATAACTCAGCAAATGATAGGATGTGGATGTGGTTCAAATCCTTTATTACTAACTAATTTTTAGATTGCATTGTATTTAACGAAAGCATTTACAGTAGCCTGTTTCATTTTTTGCAAAAAATTTTACGTTTATTATGAACAATTTGATTCTAATGACGATAATATGCTATGTTTTAAACAGAAGCTTAAAAAATTGTATTCTTTCATTTATAATATTTATATTTTTACCTCTCAAAAATAGCAATGGAAAATTTAATCTCGTTTGCTAATGAAATTTTGTTTCCTTCATATTTGCAGTGATATTAAGTATATTACAAGTACTATTAAATTATTCAGTTGTTTTTTGAAAATTCTAATTTTGACACTTTCTTAGTAGTAAATTTGTCTTGGGTAGAGATTATACAGAAAAACGTTCAAATTGCTGAATGTTTTCAGGTGATTATTGCAAAATAAATGTCTATAATTTAAAATTTTTAATGTTATATATTTGTTAATTATATTGCGAACAAGTTCTCTCACTGGCCAA
>CABFPE010000095.1:860042-878153 GCA_900660155.1 Hofstenia miamia
TGTGTTTAATTCACTATTTCTTGTTATTTAAATGTTTGTATTAACTGTATACAAACTTATGGGCCACCCTGTATATTAGATGCAAAATTGTGAGAATTGTTTTTGAACATCCAATAGGGATAGCGTCGCTTCCAGTTGTAATTTTCATAATTTTTTAAGTAAGTGATAAATTTGGTGAAGAGTTAAGGAAAAAAAATTTTGATAATTTGATTGCTTTGAAATGTGCGCAAAGTGCTTGTTAATTTCCTCAAACTTATATGTTAAGTCTTCTTTTTCAGCATTACATCCAGACATATAATTCATATAATCCCAACATTTCTTTGCAGAACAACAGGAATGTCTCTTATTTTCAACATTATTTCAGATACATTTGTGAATTTCCTCAGAAAGCTTGAAGCTTGTGAACAAGAGATCCTTGGTTTTTTCCCTTTGCAGCTGATTTTCTTCGAATTAGGTACTTAATACGAGAGGACGCAGTAGTCACAAAGTTTAGTTATTATACTGAGTAATTGGTCAAACAATGTATTAGGATCATTTATATGAGCAATAAGCTGAGATCAAGTTCATCAAAAGCCAGGTTCAAAGCAATCCTATTTGCCCGATTGTGATAATTCAAATAGACAAAATTAGGTTCAGGTTTTGGCTTAGACAACGGAATAGCCATCATGTGATCAGTTTTAATCGTCAAAGGTATGGTTTGAACATCAAGAAAGTAATTCGTATCATTGAAGAGAGGAAAGTCAAACTGATTTCCATCATGAGTACCTCCTTTAAGACATTATTGAGGTGGTAGGCTTCACTAAGACGGAGGCTATCGAAATCATTAATTTGCTACATGTTCTGAAAAGTGCACTTGGATAGATGCCTTCGCAGATGAGCTAGCTTTAACCCATATTATCTCAATCATTTGCACGTTTTTCAATTTGATAGCATGATTTAAAAAATACTCACACCACTATCCGCCATTCTTTTTGCTGGAATTTACTTTAGAGTGATCGTGACACCAGAAATGGAAACATAATGGTAATCAATATCTGATTTTAACAAGCTTTCAGTTACGTAACAGATATCAACATTATAAAGAATAAAGTCAGCAATAAGGTGAATGTATGCCAAACCTTTCTTGATTGCATGAACGTTCACGATTAGAATAGAAAAAGGGTTAGATAGTCATTTTGTAACAATTAACCCATCTTCAGCTTTTTCCTGTAATTAAATATATCGGATGTTTAGTTTTTTACGATCTTTCCACTATTTCTACTATTTATCAACTCCCTTCTCGTTTTGGGTGCTTTTGGTACTTTTTCAACCTCTTCCATAGATACTTCAACAAAAATTCGATGCTCAAAATTCCTCAGTTTTACAAGTGATAGTAGAATTCGTCGTTTAAGGACTTCGCCAAAGGGTACTGGAGTGGGCTACAACAGCCTCGGGTGAGAACTTAGCTAGCCCAACTCCTCCCCTTCGATACTAGAATTTGAAAATTAATATTAAAAATTAAAGTAATAATAACTGAATTTGAGTAAATCAAATAGTTTTTAACATATTTTTTAAACTTTTAAAATAAATTTGCAGTTATATCACTTTTTTCTGCACTCCCTTATTTTTGTAGTTTCTTTTTTCTAGTAATAGTTATATTTGCAATTTGTACTATACAAAATATATGCCTGTTTTGGCATTTCAAATTTCATCAGATAGTGCAATCCAGCTGTTACATGTGACCCCTGAGAAACATTTACTCCATTGCATACTCTTGATTGCATGAAATTTTGCGATCAGAATAGAAGAAAGGTTAAATAGCCATTTTATAACAACTAACTATTTTCCATCTTGAACTTTTTCCTGTAATCAAGTATCTTGGATCTTTAGAATTTTACGAACTGTTTATCAACTCTCTTCTCTTTTGAGTGCTTTTAGTTCTTTTCAACCTCTTCAATAGATAAGCCTATTCCAACATAAATTTGATGCTCAAAATTCCTCAGTTTGACAAGCAGAATTTGTCTCTTAAAGACTTCGCCAAGGGGACTGGATGGGCTACAGCCTTGCATGAGAACTTAGTTAGGCAGTTTGTAATATACAAAATGTTTTTCTAAAAAAACATATTTACACATTAACATATTTGCAAAGCTCTAAATTACACTATGTACAATAAAAGATTAACAAGAACCCATAAAAATTATTTGTGACAAACAACACCTTAAAAATACAATTAAAATAATGCTACGCTAAACTGTATTTACAGACGCTTACTACTACCTAGAATTTTTTGATGTGAAAGTAGATTTTGATTTAGCTTCTTTTTAATTCTTTCTTCTTTCTAATTTCTTATAGTAGTGCATTTCATTTACTCCATGGCAAGCAGTTAATTTTGCTGTTATTTATGTATTTATTTGCATGATTATTAATTATGAAAAATGTATTAAGAAAATTGAACGAGTTAGTTAATTATTGTAATTGTTTCTGGAAATATTTTATTGAAATCGGCATACGATTTCTTTTTCCATTTCGATAAATTTGCAATATATATGAAATTTGAAACTAATTAAATAAATTTTGGAATATTTTGTTCTTTTTGCTCCTCATTTGGTGGATTTTTGTAAAAGTTATTTTTCACTAGAATATACATGCAAGTAAAATAAAAATAAAAATATGGTTAATCAAATTTGTCCAAACTACAAAAATGCATGTATATGTGTTATGCACAAGCTGCAAACTTTGGTGGTATGTACTTCAAAATCAAATAACAGAAATTTTAACTATTGTAAGATGTCTACAGTCATCAAAGTTTCATGTTACCTCTAATGACTAGTTGGAGAGCCCCCATAAGTTGTTGCGTACTATATTAAGAAACATAGCATAAAATTCTAAATTTGGAATTATTAGGAGTTGAAAACCAAAGAATAAGATTTCGTCAGCAATAGCATTCTCAAAAAGTCTTTACTTTGAAAGACTTAGTAGTTACACATACACATACATGATATACCTTCGTACAAACTCTACTATAACACAGCCAAGGACATCATTAATTTAAAAAAAAACCAAACTTTTCAAAGATGTCACCAGTCAACTACGCGACCACGATCAAGAATACCGCCTGCTAGTAGATACTAAAAACTCACCAGAAGACATCTACGAGAAGGGACTCCCGGTGTGACAACAAATAATTAACGTAAAGAATAAACTTACAAAGAAAAAAATAAAAGTCACTTACATTGTTTGCTGGTAGCAATGACATCATCTGGGCCAACCTACTACAAGATCTTCGCTACTATGATGTATCAAAAAGAGTCAAAATAGTCACCATGATTCACATGACGGAAGAACTCATCCTAAAAAAACAAATTATTGTCGAAGAGTAAGGGGGATTGTTCACGTCAATTTAAATATTAATCTTAAATACAATATTTTATTATTGAATGTGATGTCAAAAATATTTGTTGAGATGTCAATACTAGAAAAAATATCAAGTTAATGCCCTTTAGATGTGCTGAATGTACTGAAATATTGATTTAGCTTTCCCTGATGTTCATGTCTCGAGTGAATATTCTTACCTCATTGAACTATCTGGGGAGTACTTAACTAGTCTCAAAAGCTTTGGTCTAACTCAAATATAAACCAATGTAAATATTTAAAAAATGTATTAAAGTTCTATTATGTAACCTTAATGTTAAAATGAAGTAAATTTTGATTTTTTAAAATTTTTAAAATATGAATATACATATAATGTCCCAAGTACTTAATCATCGATTTTAATGCTATGCATGGTAATTACTATGGGATACGTCGTTAAAATTATATTTGAAACTGCCCACTCTACATAGCAATCGCTAGGAACAGACGGAAAAAACTAAATATTGTTCAATCTTTTGCTAAGTTTCTAATTCCACTTAGTAATAGTTTACCTTTCTTCATTTTGTTCCATACAGTATTTAGTATGTTTAATTTATTATTAATAAAATTTCAATATATTGAGATGAATTTGCACAAAAATAGGTATTTTGTCTTGTAAAAGTTGATAACTAAAGAAGAAAATAACAAAATATTATTTTTTCAATACCAGTGTTTAGTTTCCTGCAATTCTCTTGAATATAATTGAAGAACAATGCTTATGAAACTGTAATTCCGTGTAGTCGCTTACTCAATTAAAAATATTTTAATCGAGATGTTAATCAAAAAGGTGTTTTTGTTAGCACAAATTTTGAAAATATCTTCAACAATTTTCTTTCTGATAAATTAAGTGATTTTGTCAATAAAGTTTAGTCAATCGTGAATACATAAGTCTTGTTTGGACTCCAAAAAGCATATTTACTTCTAAAAGACAATAAACACTGAATTGACATACAGAATGTAAATGAGATAGTTTTATGCTCAGAAACTTTTCTAAGATAGTTAATCAAAACTTACCTGGCGTTTGGCGTGTACTTGTTGCACGTCTCTCGATCACTGCGTTTTCGTATTTTTGCTTTTGCGTTGCCTTACTACATTCTCATCAGGTTTCTCCAATCTACATTCTAACTCAAATATAAAGCAATATAAATATTTAAAAATGTACTAAAGTTCTGTTACATAGCCTTAATGTTGAAATGACGTGAAAAGTTGTTTCTAATCTTGATTTTTTAAAATTCTAAAATATGAATATACAGGGTGTATCACAAGTAGTCTAAGGGTTATAATTGGCTCTCATTTTGGAACGGTGTGATAATTTCCACAAAACTTTCCTCAAATAATCTATTCAATATGCCATTTTGTTTGCAATTTGAATTTTTGAAATCGATGACTTAATACTGTCGCTATAACCTTTCAAAGTAAAAGTACGTTAAATATTAAAAAAATAAAAAGTAAAAAAAATAAAAAAACTTGTTGCACGTCTCTCGATCACTGCGTTTTCGTATTTTTGCTTTTGCGTTGCTTTACTACATTCTCATCAGGTTTCTCCAATCTACATTCTTCTAAAATTCCTTTAAACTTTTATGGTGGTGTTTTTTTCCTCTCCTTTACCTTATTTGAACCCTATCTCCCTCGTGCTTCATCCTGAAGATCCTTTCCCCGCTCGCAGGTTGTTCCACCCCATCCACCATTAAACATTAGTTTTCTTTTAATTTGTTTTGTATTTGTTTACCGCACATCCTCTTTTCTTTTTACCAAGATGGTGTCTTGCTAAGCAGCCCTTACCGAGAGCTCCTGCTAACCTGGAACAGCTTTCTTTCAATGAGAAAAGGTTCAGCAACCTTACTGCTACATTCATTCTTCCAGCTCCACCACCCATTGCCGATAGAACAACTTTCTTCCGTGACTACTACACAGAACTCAGCAACAAAATCGTCGCTCTGCTGAAATCAGTCAATCCTAACAGTGTTAACGAATTACAAATCTCACCGACAGTTTTCACTCCACGAAGATCTAATCGGTTGCTTCGAGCTCTCCAAGCATTGGGCCGCCAGCCATTGCAGATGACTTGGAATTACTTTTCGAAAGTCCAATTCAAATCGCTGGGAAAAGCTTAATCTCAACAGAAAAGCGAAAGCGTGTTCCTTTGGTTGGAGGTAACGAGTTTCCAAAATCATTCCGCATCAACATGTTGAACTTTCCTGGCAAGATAGAGGACCAGTTTGATCTCTTGCAATGTAGATCTGGTTTAAGTGAGTTCTCCAGGATCGAATCTATTGAACACCGGAACAATTTCAACTCGCTACAGTCTAGTCTACTGTAACTGTGAAAATAAACAACTGAACTGACCAATGCTGTCTCTACTCCTGGAGTGAGCTAACTAAAAGCAGATGAGGTTTTCATGCTGTTGACGAGCTCATTGTAATCTGCGATTGTCCTGCAATCACGATCTGCAGCAACTGTTTTTATACAGGTCATTCAAATGTTTCTCCCAAAGTCATATGTCAGCCCCAGAGTGGGTTAAAGAAGTACAAGATGCTTATAGGCGGGTCGCCTACGAAGAGAGAATGAAAAAACTAGAAGAACGGAAACTACAATGCCAGCAGCTAGAACAGCCTACACCAACAGACCAAGAAGTGGTAAAAGTTCAATCACAGAATCCTATGAAGCGTCAAAAGACCACACCACTGCCTCCTACTATGCCATTTATCCCCTAATGTCCTCATGTCACAAAAGTTTTTCCTCCTCTTTGCCCTTCGCCTAGCTATAGCTAAAATAATAAACCATAACGTAAACGGTATTGCCTCCTCCACTAAACTTATTAATACATTTGAAGCTCTAAAAAACTATAACCCAGACTATATATTTATGCAAAGGGTCCTTAACACCTCGGTAAGTCTGTGTGTATGGTTGTTAATTAATTTATTACTTTGGTTTAGTTCTTTGGTTTGTTTTGTTTAGCTTCCTTGTTTAGTTTTTCATTCATTTTGTGTTAGTGTTCATATCCCCGTTATACCTTCATGTGTGTTTTTGTTTTGTTTTGTCCTTAATATTTAATTCTGTTTAGGAGCTTGATCGTTGTCCACTGCTTTTTTCGTTTGTTTTCCTTTATTTTTGTTTACTTAATACAATTTATTATCCCTGCATTAATATTTAATAAGAGAATGGTGCGTGACTGGTGACCCTTTTTTGTGTAGAAAAAAATTATACTAGAGAGAATTTCATTACTTCTTTGAAAAATGTTTATATTTAGATGTGTTTGCTAAATCAAGTAAGCAAAAACTGTATCATAACTTTTCAAGGTTTCTGCCTAGGATAATAAAATTTGTAAAACGATACTTTTTTATATGCAACATGCTGTTAAAATAAACTACTTCAAAATAGTTCATATTTCTCCTAATTTCTAACTTATAATTAGGTTAAATAGTATCAATCTATTGATCAAATAATAATTTTGGCAGGATTTATGCTGAGTTTGGTGTTCGAACAATGGGAATGCTGTAAGTAAATACAATATTGAATTAATCAAATTTGATCAACTTTTATTATTTGCAATAATTGTAGTGCTTTTAGAAAATACACTGTTATGGATAATATACTATAAACACTTGCTATATAAGCATAATAGAAAAAAATGTGATCCTTCTTACTTAGGTCATTTTCTTTCAGAGCAGAACTTGCACCAGTGACGCATTAGCATTTCATCAATACTAAAAAATCTAAGCGATTAGATCTGAGCACTTTCGTTTTTTGATCTCATATTAAGCTCCAAATATGTGTCATTCAGTGATAAAAATTATCTACTGTAATTTATCTGACAAATTAAATGTATTAATAAAAAAATTGATTTTAGCAAAGTACTTGATAGAATACTATTAGTATTCAACCCTTAAATGCATGAGGTGTGAGATCTGACTACTAATACTACTAGCTGCTATGTTCAACATTTATGTTATACACATAGATGGACATGAGCCTAAAAATTTGGCCCAATCTTGGTCATAACTTATAAAATTATTTGAAGAATGGTAATAAAGCCCATTCAAAATTTTGTCGAACTTCTTAAAAAGACTTGAAAAAAAAAATATTTACCAACTCAGATAAATGAACTAGGACAATAATGTAGTAATAGCTTTTGAAACTTCTGCATCAAATGCTCCAATGCACTTTAATTAATAGTATATTAATAAATATCATTACCAATTGAAAACATTGTTTTCCTGTTTCAATATTCATATATCAACATATTCATATAATATTGATTTGCAGACAATTTTTAAGTAACCTTCAAATTTTAATTAATGCAAACATTTTTAATAAGGATACTTTATGGCCCCGCCTTTTAACATTAAACCACTGATAACCAAAATGAGCGCTTTCAATTTTCAAAATTATTTCCATTTTGTCTATTTTTATTTTTTCTCTTGGGGTGAAAATCTAAATACATTTTACTTCCTAATGCAAGGAACTCTGAAGGATGTAGCTTGTGTTTTATTAACAAATATACCGGTATATTTCTAATTGATCAAGAGACATTAGGCCTTAAACAGTAGACATTGACTCTCTATATTTACTTGCTTGCCTTGATTTAGCATCCTTTTGGACATTGTTTATTTAATAGACGTTTTATTCTCGTAAATTTATACTAGGGCATCCTAAATTGCATTCAATAAATTGTGCTTTCCCTTCTAAAGCACTTATTTATTATTAAATAAACCATCACACAGTATTTCATTATAGCTCCACCAATCGTCCTTATCTCACATAACATTATAATGTTATTAATTACCACATTTTTATAATTTCCATTGATGTCTAAGCACATTTCTTTATATAATTTTTTAACAAAATTTGATCGAAATATCCCCTCTATTGTTTCTTTTTATGTGGATAAACTACCGAAAACCTTTGAGACTAGTCATGGGGAAAGTCAGGCCAACGCCCTTGAACTAGGAATTTAATAGCTTTTGTATTTCAAATATTTTCATAAATTTTAAATCGAAACCAAAAGCATGTTCATAAAAATTGAAGGATCCTCATAATTAAAAAAAATTTAAATCTTTTTCATTGTTGTTTAATGAGGTTTGAGTTCTATGCAATAAGATTCTGGCAACTCAAGTAATGCTCTTTTGGGGCATTATTGTAACTAACAAAAATTTCCTTAAGATTAAACTTAGTATTAATGTATGGGCCATTGACCTAGTAACATAGTGAATCTCTGACCGCTGCCACATAGACCCCAGTTCCATCTCAATTGTAATTTTCCCAAATCAGGAGATTGGCACATATGAAGTATAGTTGAGGTAAAATTGGCTATGTTCTTTCTGTTAATAACTGAAGCCCAGTTTTAGTTCTCGTCAGTTTTCAGTAAAAATTTCGCTCTATCAACTTGTATTCACAATAATTACTTTCATCTGCAACTACTCTCCGTAGTACCTACAAATTTAGAGATCAGTTTATATTTTGTAAAGACATTTAAATAATGGCGCTGTAATTCTTACTACATCGGCATTGTTATATCAATTTTTCTGTGTTACTTCGATTAATTCAAAAAATACATGAGTTGTTTTTATAAATTTATAAATTTGATTTAACAAACACCAAATTTAAACTTAAATTTTTAAAACATGGAATCAGTGAATCAAATAAACTTCTCTATGAAATCGCTAGAATAGACATTTATTATCATCAACCATATTTAAAAAATGGACTTGGAAGAAAGAATATGTTTGGTTAGAAAGTGAAATTTCTAATACTAGACCACTCTATTCAGTCTTTCCTAAACTGCTGTTTGCCATCTGTCACAGAAGGCAACCACAATTCCTTACTTATTCCACCCAATTCTCGTCTCTAACTAGATTTTTCATTTTGCTTATGAAAGCATTAAATATGTGCTTATTTGAGTTGCATTGTTGCAGCTAGGAAAACCAGAAATAAGACTTTAAAAAACAAAATGTGATCATATTTTATGATGAAATTTAACTGAATGTAGTTAAATATTGTCTAAAATATGATCTATCCATTTTTCAAAATTATCTATTTAAACAAAATATAACGTTTTTATATTATTGAGACCAAAAAATATAATAAATACAAAAACTTTTAATAATAAAAAGCAAAATTTTAAAATCCGACAAGATCTTGAAATATATGTCTTGTTAGGATAGCTTTTTACAGTTATCTAATCGTACACTCTCATTGATTATTGTATTAGCATATAATTTTACATATTTTTTCAATAATATTGCACAATTTTCATGGTAAATATATGGAAAATATCTAATTTTATTACCAAATGCAGTAGGATTATTAAAGTATTACTATTATTATTATCGCTACTTTTTCCCAACAAATTTAAGCTGGTGTGGCTCTAAGCTCGGAAAATTCACTAGTTTCAAGCCTGCAAGACTTTTTTTAAGGTTCTAGTCACTCCTTCTGTACTACTGTTCTCCTAATTTTTGGTAATCATAGCTCATCCAAGCAAAATTTATTATTCCTAGACTACATTAAACTTTCTCAACTTCCACAATCTTTCTATTTCTTCCACCAAGCTTTTTAATTTGGTTAAATATTTTTTCTCTCTTCTTTCAACATTCCTGTCCTTTGGTCACTCAGGTCTATGTCTGGTGCCATTTTTTCCTTTTATCTACCACTTCTATTTTGGTCACCTTACTTCAATAATATTTATATTCTACACATTGGAGTCCCACAGTGTTGTAACTTTCTCGATCTCTATGATTATCTGGGAGGGGGTAATGGCTATAATAATTACATATTGTGATTCTAAATCGTATTGACTACTCAAGCTCAAAAATACCATGGGTTCTACGTTATCATCTTTTGATTACAAAATTACAAATACCATCTAAACTATGGATCTTGTATGATATATAAAAAGGAATTTGCAATGTAATTAATAAAACAACACCAATTAAATTCTGAAAAGAAAATTCCAAACGCTCAAATTTGCTTTATCAAATGCCAATGATAGCGCATAGCATACGTGAGCAAGCAACCATTAAATGAAAACTATTTATTTTCGCCAAAACAGAACTTACACTAACTTATTTGACTAATTACTAAGAATCAAAGATTTTTAAATAATTGAAAAACAAAAAGGTTTTTTTAAATAAATATTGCAAACGCAAATTGGGGCTGTATTAATAAAATTCGAAGACAAAAATGAATAAATACAACAAATCTAATAAATCAACTGAAAAAGATCAAGTTCATAAATAAAATTGTAAGATTCATTTATAAGATCAAAAACCTTAATTCAAAGCTTGGCCAAAATTAGCTACTAATTTTTCCTATAAATCAAATGTAATTTACAAGATTCAATGCTCCTGTACTGAGAACTACGAAACTAAGGCGAAGGTATAGAATAGGGTGCACGCGAACAAAATAAACACTAATCCAGGGGAAAAAACGATGAGAAATGCAATAACAAACGTAAATAGTTCAAAAAATAATAGATATAGACCGATAACTTTACATAATTAACCAAATTTGTAGCACGCGTTAACACGCGATGGCACGCGGTATATATTTAAGGATATTAGCAATGAAAAATTACAAGATATAAAATTATATTTATACAAATCTATAAATTTTTGTCCTTATTTGAGATGTTTAAATTGGAACGTTCATGCTTTGCAACCACTTTGCATTTTCAGAGAAGTTTTCCCGATTTGTATTTATTTCCACATTTTAATTACTGATTAGTAAAATCGAATTTATAGCTAGCATGATCGCGTTGCATACATTTTTAATGCATAAATATCCATTCCGCTATTGTTATAAATATATTTTGAATAGTGCGGATGTACAGTATCTCCTGGGTGCTATTAGTATTTTCATAATTATTGAACATGTATATGGGACTCAAAATATGGCCTTTTATAATTGAAGCATGTAGTGCAAGAACCCATTTTGTGCAAATTCATTCAAAACGAGAAATGGCCATTTTAAGTTTCCGTTTGTATCTTTGTTTATGTAGTGTCGTTTTACGGATTCTTCATAAATCAATGATCAAAAGCGGGTTCATTTCTCTTGTTTTGCACCTAACAACATGTAGTTCTTCACACAATTCTAAAGCAATCCATTTGATAATTTTGTCAATTAACGCGTTTTTCAATTATGTTTTACTCAAAAATCATAATTGCTTAGTAGATTTAATGAAGTATCTCGTTTTGAAATCTAGACCTATTAGTTGTTCGGTTGTAATTAACATTATGATCACAAAGGTGCAATACCCTAAAGAGATTGATTCAATTCAGAGTTACCCATTGCGTTAAATAATGTGAGCTGTCAAGTGCGCCGCAAAGAAACTTCTTAAAGGAGGGGCAAAAAAATTTTTTGCATGTGTGCTATTTTAGAAACCTGTTTTTGTTGAAAAAAAATATTTTATTTCAAAGCAATTTCTTTTTGAGCAAACTTAATCATTTAATTTAAAGCGAACAATGAGATGAGATTTTATTTTCCGAATATTTTGATTATCCGAAGTAATGTGCTAGAATCTGCTTTGTTATTTTCTACCACTCAACTATTTTGAAAGCAATATCTGCTACATCAGTAAGAAAGCACTTTATATATCGCTGGTTACGATGCATATAGACGTAAGTGCCAAATGTTCAAAATGTGTTTTATTTGCAATTTAGACTTTTGTTTATGTATACTTCAATCTTGCAATGTCATATTTCAAAGGTATTGGACTATTTAAAATCAGCCAATCAAAAATCAGAAACTTTGTGAAACATTTCATTGTGAAATATTTTTGAAAATGATTTTTCTCCATATGTTAGAATTGGCACTTACGTCTTTTGCATCTTAACGAGCGATATGATATACTGCATTTCAAATGGAGGTGAATTTCAAAATAACAATATTATTTTCCAGATAGTAATCAAAGATTTAACCTGGTTTAAGGAATTAAAGATTTTTTTAACATCTAGAAAAAATTTTATTAATCAGAAATAACTTGCGTCTTTTATGTATTCTTAACAGTATAATTCACATGTATACATCTATATACATTAGAATTGAAAAATGGATAAATGTATTTCATGCAGTAAAAATATTCCCAATACACTTAGTGCAATACTAAAATACATTTTAAATTTATTTAAATCAAGTATTACTAAGAACTTCGATTTGATAAAACTCAAGTCAATTCAATGAACTCACTATGAAAGGGAAGAGGGCGGCTGCTCCCTCTTGCCCTCCGCCCGCTGGGCCTATGTGGGCAATACACATATGTACAAGTCATCATGGCTAAGTTTTTTCTGTTCAAAGCACCATCTTAAATTTACTAAAAGTGCAATCTATAAGAATATATTTATATACATACACATCTTCTAAAACTGAAGTTTTATTGGAATGAAGTTGTTGCAAAATCATCAAAGATGCATGAGAGAAATTTAAGGTGTTGTACAATCATTCAAACAGGGACTATAATTCATGATATATATTCTTACTGTAAAATTTTTAAAACAAAAAAGAACGATGTAAATTTTCATAAAAATTCAATCAAATATTCTTTAACAAAGCGTATATATTATACAGTGGCGCTCAAAAGTATTGAAACAGAGGCTGAGGACTGTAAGAAAATGCCCCAACTTAATGAATAACAATTTTGCAGTAAAATTAACACTGAAAATACATTCAAAGTATAGCTAAGAATTCATAATTTTGTTTTTATGAAAATTAGGTGCATATAAATAAATTTTAAAAGTTGGATTAAATTTTCTTGCTTAGCA
The DNA here is from genome assembly GCA_900660155.1 of Hofstenia miamia. Lineage (NCBI taxonomy): Eukaryota > Metazoa > Xenacoelomorpha > Acoela > Hofsteniidae > Hofstenia > Hofstenia miamia. Next base: position 873,188 of record CABFPE010000095.1, read on the forward strand.
CGAGCTCAAAAGTATTGAAACAGTGGAGTTAAGTTTTTCACAACTAATAAAAACAAAACGAAACAAAATAAAGGCAATGAATTACACAATTCCGACATCATGGCATTCGTATTTCTAAAATATGCAACACTTTTTCAATACTTTTGAGCGGCGCTTTAATATACAGTTTAGTTAGGTTTTAGATATTACTATGTCAAAACCGGAGAGTAGCCGTGGTGGCTCCCAGAAAGTTGGCCCAAAGACGAGATGCTTTGATGTCAGAAAATTTCAATACTTGCAAGACATGTGCAAGGATTACTGGCGATAATTGGGTGCAATGTTTAAAATATATTAGTTGTTATAATAATACGAGTAAAACATTGAGAAATCGAAATTAATATATTTATATTTTTATCAAAATGTATTTGGAAAGTTCACCTAAGGTAAGGATTTGATTTAAACTAAACATGTATATATTTGCAAAAATATACTTTTAGATCGTGTAATTTGTTTAGTAATAGTTAATTATTTTATGAATTTTAAGTTTTCTGTGCTATTCTCCTTGAATATGTAACGCGTGTTACCGCGTGCTACGAATTTGGTTAATTATGCAAAGTTATTGGTCTATATGCATTATTTTTTAAGCTTTTTACGTATGTTATTGCATTTCTCATCGTTTTTTTTACCTTGTATTAGTGTTTATTTTATCCGCGTGCATCCTATTCTATACCTTCGCCCGAAACTAATTAAAATATTTTAAATCATCTAAAAGATTTTTGTAGAATTTGCACTCTTAGAGATTGACTGTAGAATAGTTTAAACTATTACTTTTCTTAGTCTTAGTCAAGTTCTCCATAGCTAGTAAGATTCCAACAAATTTCTGCCATCTGCTTTTATCACATGTACTTGAGTTAATAATTAATATTCACAAGTCAATTACTCTTAGTTAATTAATCAAGCATCGATTTAAGCTGGCAGAAGTAGATGACAGGGTCAAAACCCGAAGCTGAACCATGGAATCAAGATGTGCTCAACCTCCGATAGTGATCGCCAAATTCTATGCAAGACTGTGACTCACGAAGCGCTCTCAGTGATAATGGTTTAGATTGTATTGTGCAGTACTCCCTTATGTTGCTCACCATTAACAATTTTATACATTGATTGCACTTGTTAACAATGTTAATAAAATGAATCACACAACTTTGCCACTTTTGTATATTAACTTCCTTACATATAAATAGCCCTACATAGAGATAGCTACATGATCCTGGATATACATCCACTTGTACAGGCCATAAGGTGTAATGAACGCTGTTTTTTCTATATCACTGGGTTCCATCAGTACCTGCCAGTCGGCTTTGCACAAGTCTATGCTTGTAAAATTCTATGATTGCTAGCCTCGTACAAAATGTCGTCTATTCTTGGTAGGGTATATGCATTTTTTGTTACATCATTGAGTTTTCTGAATTCTATGCAGAGTGTGTGTTTTTTGCCCTGTTTTATGAATACACTTGGCGCCGCATATGGGCTTTCACTCGACCTTATATTGTTATCAATTGAATTAATTTGAATTTTGTTGTATTGTTCTTTTAGGTTTTCAGGTACACGACTTACTAGTAATCGTATATAGGCTATTCTGTTGTTGTTTTGATCTTATTCGTTTCTCCCACTGCTTGTCCCACACTAATTTCATTTTTCTTCAAACTGCCTCCAGATTTTTTGTTGATTTTCATCCAAGTATTCTTGCTCATTAATATCTGGTATTTTGTACTCCTCTTCTTCCTGTATTATATTAATGCTCTTTCAGTTACTTCAATTTTTGATATAGTTCTCCTCCCATAAATTTCTACTGGTTTCTTTCTTCATGTTAACCATTCAGGTCATTGCATTTAAAATTGGTATTTTTCCGTGACCCTCTTTTACCATACAAGAGCTTGATGGTAATGCTATTCTTTGGTATTTATGCCCGTTTGTACATATAGCATAATCTCTGTTGTAATTGGTTTGATAATTTCTATTTTATATATTCTCCAATTATTGGGATGCAACTGAACGTCTTCAGTTAATTTAAACATTATGATTTCATTATTATTTTCATCTTCATTTGTGAATACTACTTCTTCCTGAACCTTTATGGTTTTTGTTGTATAGTCTATTACACATCCATGCTTCATTAGAAAATCGTTTCCCAATATGACTTCATACAGTAGTGTGTTATTTTTGGCATCAATTCATACCTGGACGTTTTGCAATCGTGCTTTTGTATCAATGTAATTTCCTGATGCATTTATCAGTCTATTAGTTGTGTTCTTTAGCATCTCTCTGTTGAAGCCTATTTTAACTGCACATTCGTCTGTTATGATTGAAACAACTGCTCTCATATCTATCATTGCCTTCCCCATTATAGCATTTATCACAACTGTTATTGTGCTTGCTTTGATTAGATTTGTCATGATTAACATCAGTGCTCGATTGTCTTGAGATGGCACTCTTAACAGATTCAATCACTCACTATTTCTTCTCCTTCTTCTTCTTCTTCTTCTTCCATACTGCTCTCAACATCAAGTAAATCTTCATCTTCAAAGTACGCTTCTCCTTCCTCAATAAAATTTATTTGTTTTCTGCAATCTTTCTTCATATGCTCTTTATTGCCACATAGTTTGCACCATAAATTTCTTTTTGTACTCTCTTTTTTGTGCCATCCTTCAGTTTAAATTTTACAAACTCATGTTTTTCCCTTAATTACGTTTGCGTTTTGTTCTCAACTTTCCCCTGTGGTGTCCATTGTGAAACCATTGTGAGCTTGTTGCTGGCCAGTCTCTTATTTATCCTAGCATTATTTTCCAGAGTAATCTGTATTGCAAGACCCTTCCTTATGATTTTTTCCAAAGAGTCGTCAGCATCACATTTAATTTCAAATTGGCTGCAAATGTTTTCTGGTAGCCCTATGCAAATATGTGAGAATAAATCGTATTTAGAGTATCACTCCTCGCTCGAGCTTAATCTCAGTATTCTCTTAAATTGAGACATGTAATTTCGCAAGTCATCTCTCTTATTCATTTTCAGGTTGTTCAGTATCATTCGGGATTGATTCTTGAAACTTTCATCATTGTAGTAACCTTGATACTCTCCTATCAATCTTTTATAATTCATTTTCACTTCCTTATTTAGAACTAGATAGTGCTGGTAGCCTGCTCCCACTAAATATAATGGGAATCTCCCTGCTGCATCATCCTTTGTTGCCTTTCATTCTCTCATTGTCATTTTGAATATTTGAATTCATTCTACCTGTGAATTTTGGCAGTATCACTTTGCATGGACTTACTTCGTCACCTTTTGTTTCAGTAAGTATTGAATTTTGAAATGCATTTTCAATTTCTCTTTCTGTTCATATTCTCGTTTGACTTGTTTTGTTATGTTCTTAACTAGTCTCTTGATGAATTCCTCTTCAGTTTCATCTGGTGTCATTTTCTCCTTTTCTCAAAAGCATTGGTTGCTTAAACTTTGTGTTTGGAGGTTTCCTTGAATTGTTACTTCCACATCTCTCGACTCTGAGCAATTTGTTGTCTATTTATTTATCTATCATTGTTCAGCATTATTAATCTTAGTTCATCTTATAAATTATCAATTTCCAATTGCTTACTTTCATTCTCTTCTCTAAATTTCCCTCTTCGTCTTGTATTTCTGATATCATTTGTTGCCATTTTTCTCTTTCACCTATTAGTGTTTTTATTTGTTCCTGAAACATTTCTTTTTATTGACTCAATCTCATGCTTGTGACGTTTCGCAATTCCTCAATCCATTTTTGTTTTTTGATGTTGTTTCTTTCTAATTCAGACATTTTTTCAAACAATTGTTGCACTTTACTTTGCATCTCTGTGATAGAGTCTTGACCCGACTTGTCAACGAGCCAAGCAGAGCCGAGCTTGAGCACAATATTTGATATACAACGAGCCCAAAACGAGCCTATTTTGGGTAAAGCAAGTTTATAGTTCTGCTTGTTAATTTGATTATGGAGATTTTTCTTATTTTTTGTCTTTCTAATTCAGACATTTTTTCAAACAATTGTTGCACTTTACTTTGCATCTCTGTGATAGAGTCTTGACCCGACTTGTCAACGAGCCAAGCAGAGCCGAGCTTGAGCACAATATTTGATATACAACGAGCCCAAAACGAGCCTATTTTGGGTAAAGCAAGTTTATAGTTATTACTACGAGTGTGCCATTTATCTGATTTCACTTTGCATATCTTGTGTTTGTTGTAGGGTTTTGAGGAGCTTAACTTAACCTAATATCACTAAGTTGATATTCACAGTTATAATTCGCTTGTTTTTCCTAGCTTCCTTGCTTCCATGCATTGGGCGCCTGTCACGGTCGCCATGTAGAATCTGTATTCTTAGAGATTGACTGTAGAATAGCTTAAACTATTACTTTTCTTAGTCTTAGTTAAGTTCTCTATAGCTGGTGAGATTCCAACAAACTTCTGCCATCTGCTTTTATCACATGTACTTGAGTTAATAATTGAAATTCACAACTCAATTGCTCTTAGTTAATTAATCAGACATCGATTTATGCTGGCAGACGTAGATGACAGGGTCAAAACCCAAAGCTGAACCATGGAATCAAGATGTGCTCGACCTCTGACAGTGATCACGAAGTTCTATGCAACCTACTGTGACTCACGAATGTAATATCGCTACCCAGGTGAAACTAACACTTCATAACTAGATAATCTACTTAGAGAATCAATCAAGGGATCAGCGCCAGCTATCACGGGGTAAGTATTATCTAAACTTCCTCTTCTTTTCTTTAATTGTATATTCTACACTGCATTAACAGATGTTCCAATAACAATTATTAAGTAGTATTATTTAGATACTTCATCGATGGAAGAGGATTGAAATCTCTGGGCGCACTTGCCCGACGCCAAGTCACTGAGATCATAACAGGCTCGCCAGAACTATCCACAACTCCATCCTTTTCCGTAG
>CABFPE010000095.1:888735-911433 GCA_900660155.1 Hofstenia miamia
AACACCTAAATATGTAACATGATCACTTTGTTTTATCGGAACACTGTTTACAATTAATTCAATTTTGTTTGTTATTTCTTTTACAGCATTGGGGGAAAATATAATGAATTGAGTTTTTTCAATATTAATTTTTAATTGATTGGATGTGAAATACCTAGAAAGATTTTCAATATCACTTTGCAAATTTTCTGTGGCCCTGAATGCATTATTATCTGTATTTATGAGACACGCGTCATCAGCAAATTGATAAATTTCACAATGGTTTACATGTTTAATAATGTCATTTACATATATTGCAAATAGAACGGGCCCTAGTACTGTGCCTTGAGGTACTCCTCGATCGGTTGTGATGTAATCAGATTTTATGTTATTCATTAATACATGCTGTTTTCTATTTTTTAAAAAACTCTATTAATTTAATTGAATTTTGTTGAAATCCATAATTTTTAAGTTTAATTGATAAAATTTCAAAATTCATTGAATTAAAAGCTTTGCTTAAGTCTAGAAGGGCTTAACAACATGATTTATTTTGAGATTTATTTGCGGATATTTTTTCAGTAATTGAAATAATTGCATCACTTGTACTATATTTAGCGCGAAAACCATATTGTTTGGATGATAAAATATTCTTAGATGCAAGATATTGATTGATTTGAATGTGCAGTAAACTTTAAAATAGCTTACTAAAAGGATGCGTTATTGAAATTGGCCTATAATCTTTAGCAATAAAGGGATCTCCATTTTTATACAAAGGTGTTATATCTGACTTTTTCAGTTTTCAACTATACATTGATTAAATGCAAATGATAAATGGTAACCAAATACATGAAAAATTTTTTTATTATGAAGTAAGCTAAATGAGTCGAACCTGAAGATTTATTAACATCTAAGTTTCGTACAATAGTTTGTAATTCTTTTAAGGTAGATAACCTAAATTGAAACGTAGATTTTCAATTTGATTGCTTACGTTTTGATAGAGAAATTTTTAGAAAATTGAAGTTACCTAATTCTTTAAATGTGTGATTTAGATGATTTAAAATCTTTTTTTTATCGGTAAATTTTTTATTATCAATATAAAGTTCTGAAATGTCACTGTTTAGCTCATGCGATTTTCCAATAAAACGGTTTAAAAATTTCCACTTTTGTTTAGAAGAGTTTAAGTTTTCAAAAAATCGAGCTTAGGTCTTTAATTAATTTCTTTGATCTTTCGTAATTAGTCCAATTTATCTCGGTCGGGTCGGACTTAGCTAGTTCAAAGAGTTTTTGCTTTATGTTGTGTTCTTAATTTGTTTATCGTCATTTGCGGTTAAGTTAAATCGTCGTGATTTGTTAATTACTCGGCGGGACTTGAGCGGTGCTACTTTGTTTAGTGCTTGATTGATCTGTGCGGCAATGTAATTTAACATGTGGGAACCAGAATTTAGAGTAAAAATATAGTCGAATGAAATATTTTTAAATAAATTTTCCATGATTTCATCTGAATAGTTTTTGAAATCCCTAGCATAAATCGTTTTAAATTTAGATAAATTAGCATGATATGTACTAATATAAATGCAGAGTGCATGATCACTGAAAGATTCGAGGATTAAAGGTTTATATATAGTTTCTGAATTACATAAAAATAATCAATTAGTGTCGTTCTTCTAGTGGGAGTCTGAGTGTTGATAATTTTTAAGTGATAAATAGCACATATTTCATTCAATGCTTTTTTTTCATAAAAACTGAAATAATTTATATTAAAGTCACCTAATATGATTAGGGAATAGTTATTATTAGGAATATTTGAAATTTCATCGCATTTAAACTTTATATATTCTACAAGAAACTTCTTATTTGGATTATAAGTCACATTAATTAATTCATGTTCGGAGGAATTTGTATTTGATTTAATTTCAATCCATAAAAACTCAAAAACAGAATGATCGGATTCAAGTTTTTTTCGTATTGGATTTAATTCTTTTGGTGCAATAATCATAAGACCACTACCTCTACTATCCCTAGTTTTAACAAAAACATCAAAGATTGCGGGGTTTGGATTGAACAAATTTGGATTAATTTCGTTGTTTAACCAAGTTTCTGTAATAGTGATAATGGAATTTGAACCAAATTGAGTTGCAATTTTAAGAAAGTGATTTCTATTTGAATTCAGACTTCTGAATGATTCGCTAAATTTTCAAGATTACATTCATCTAAGATTGGGCCAAGATTTAATTCTATATCTCCTTCTCTAAGAATTAAATTATTATAAAGGTAATCACGGATGAAAGTAAGAAAATTTTTGCTAAATTTTAGTGATAATTCATAGTAGTGTTGATAATGAAATTTGTGTGTGTGTGTGCGTGAATGTCTCACGTGTATATAGTATAAGTTTACATTTTTAAGGAGTAATACAAATAAAAATAGTGTTTTCCAAAAGTTTACCTTGTTCATTGGAATAGCTGACGGTGTAGGGTGGAGTGAAAAGCGGGTGTTCGCAGTAGAGACGGCGTGTATTGTTGGCTGCTGCTTTGGCGTACGAAATTTCGGGTTGACGTAATGAACCGTAGTGATTCGAATGAGTGAAAGTGGTTCCTTAGATTGCGGATGAAGACTGAGAGATCTTTGCGAGACAGGTGAATACCATCGTGAGCAAGAAGAGTGAAATTGATTGAGCGTGGCGAAAGAAGGAAATGATCAATGTCTGGAATGACAATAAGACGACGTTGAGAGAAACTTCTAATGATTTGATTCCATTGTTGGATTGCAAATTTCTTTGAGAGAGTATGATTAGCACAGACAGGGGTGATTTCGAATGTGATGAGGTGTGAATTTTTTCTTGACTTCTTTGATGATGTTTTGTAGCTTTTGGCGGAACGTGTTAGGATTGAACTTGAGTGCATCGATTAAACCGGTGTTGAGCATCACAGTGTCTACGTGAGTACTTTCGTATTGCGTGATTTTTTGCGTTAGAGCTGCGCTGCTACTTCCTGGATACGAGTGATAGGTTGTGATTTGATTTTGAAGAAGATGACGTGTACGAGCGTATTTGATAATGCTGCTTCCTATGATAAGTGTAGTTGTTCCATTCTTAATCTTCTTTATTTGTGGTTTTACGTTTGCTAGTTTTTGCGGTGTGGGCGATATCTTCGGAAATGAAAAGAGTTTGGGCGATGAAGAAAAATTTGGTGATGCAATGGCGATTTCTTTTTGAGGTGTTGGTGCAGGGGGGATAGACGTTGAGGCAGAAGTGGCGGAANATAATCCGTTAATGTCGTCCTTCTAGTGGGTGTTGATAATTTTTAAGTTATAAATAGCGCATATGTTTAAGGAATAGTTATTATTAGGAATATTTGAAATTTCATCGCATTTAAACTTTCTATATTCTACAAGAAACTTCTTATTTGGATTATAAGTCACATTAATTAATTCGTGTTCGGAGGAATTTGTATTTGATTTAATTTCAATCCATAAAAACTCAAAAACAGAATGATCGGATTCAAGTTTTTTTTCGTATTGGATTTAATTCTTTTGGTGCAATAATCATAAGACCACTACCTCTACTATCCCTAGTTTTAACAAAAACATCAAAGATTGCGGGGTTTGGATTGAACAAATTTGGATTAATTTCGTTGTTTAACCAAGTTTCTGTAATAGTGATAATGGAATTTGAACCAAATTGAGTTGCAATTTTAAGAAAGTGATTTCTATTTGAATTCAGACTTCTGAATGATTCGCTAAATTTTCAAGATTACATTCATCTAAGATTGGGCCAAGATTTAATTCTATATCTCTTTCTCTAAGAATTAAATTATTATAAAGGTAATCACGGATGAAAGTAAGAAAATTTTTGCTAAATTTTAGTGATAATTCATAGTAGTGTTGATAATGAAATTTGTGTGTGTGTATGCGTGAATGTCTCACGTGTATATAGTATAAGTTTACATTTCTAAGGAGTAATACAAATAAAAATAGTGTTTTCCAAAAGTTTATGTTATTCATTGGAATTGCTGACTGTGTAGGGTGAGGTGAAAAGGGGGCAAGAGCACGGTGTGTATATTTGGATGCTTTGCCGTACGAAATTTCGGGTTGACGCAATGAACCGTAGTGATTCGGATAAGTTGACAGAGGGTGAAAGTAGTTTCTTAGATTGCGGGTGAAGACTGAGAGACCTTTGCGAGACAGGTGAATACCATCGTGAGCAAGAAGAGTGAAATTGATTGAGCGTGGCGAAAGAAGGAAATGATCAAAGACTGTAATGACACTAAGACGACGTTGAGTGAAACTTCTTAGGATTTGATTACATTGTTGGATTGCAAAGTTCTTTGAGAAGTTATGATCAGCACAGACAGGGGTGATTTCGAAAAGGTAGATGTGATGAGGTGTGAATTTCTTCTTGACTTCTGTGATGATGTTTTGTAGCTTTTGGCGGAACGTGTTAGGATTGAACTTAAGTGCATCGATTAGACCGGTGTTGAGCATCACAGTGTCGACTTGAGTACTTTCGTATTGCGTGATTTTTTGCGTTAGAGCTGCGGTGCTACTTCCTGGATACGAGTGAATGGTTGTGATTTGATTTTAAAGGAGATGACGTGAACGAGTGTATTTGAGGATGCTGCTTCCTATGATAAGTGTAGTTGTTCCATTCTTAATCTTCTTTATTTGTGGTTTTGCGTTTTCTTTTGCTAGTTTTTGCGGTGCGGGCGATATCTTCTGAAATGAAAAGAGTTTGGGCAATGAAGGAACATTTGGTGATGCAATGGCGATTTCTTTTTGAGGTGTTGGTGCAGGGGGGCGACTTTTCCGGTGTTTTATCGGCGTTTGCTGTTGAAGATAGTGTTGATTTAAAAAGATCTTGAAGAGCTTCAGCGGCGTTTTCTTGGTTTAGACGGGTGAACATTTGATGTAGCGGTGTTTTCTTTTTATGTGTTATTAAAGCACTTGTCGCATCCAGGGTCGCAGCGCCACCAAACAGCGAGTTGTGAATCGCCTCTGCAACAGCGGGGGAAACCCGACCGTCCTTGGTGAGAGCTGACATAATAATAATAATAATAATAATAATAATAATAATAATGTGGGCAGGTAGCCCAGTTGGTAGAGACGCAGGTTGGTAAGCTGAGGTTAAGCAACTGTGATCGTGGTTAGCAAACTGGATGACTTAGCTCACAGGGTAGGAAGCACTCTAAAGCCTTGGTTGGCAACTTCCTAGGACAAGGGCAGTCCAAAATGAAAGCTCATGGGGCAGGAAGGTCTCTTAAGCCTTGGTTGGCAACTTCCTAGGAGAATGTAAGTCCAAAATCAAACACAAAAAATAACACTGATGAAAAGTCATGATAGAGCAAAGGCCCTCAGTCCCCGGCAGGCCTTCAATGGTCAGAGGGTGCGAAGAATCTCCGGCGGACAGGCGGACTCCACAATCGGGAGTGTGGACTCGAGAAGTGGCAGTATAGGATCCACACAGACCAATGGACAACGGCACAAATGGACAGATGAGCAGAACAGGACAGCATTGGAGTGTTACAGAAGAAGCAAGCCAGATGAGAGGGGTTACAGGAAGAGAATGTTGGAAGAATGGAGGAAGGCAGGAAAGGGATTAGAAGTTGCAGAGGCTTGCAGGACAAGTGTGAAAGTTACAGTTGGATGAGAGTAAAGGGAAAAAGACAGTTGAACAGGCTAAGCAAAGGGAAGACGAAGTGATAGACGTTGAGGCAAAAGTGGCGGAAGAAGCAGAACCAGTGGACGCAGAAACTGAAGCAGCAATCAAGGAAAAGATGAAGGAAGAAATAGGTGAGAGAACTAGGTTGCCAGTTCCAAGAGGAGTTAAGAAAAGCAAGCTAGCAGTAGAGACAGCAAAGGTCAATAAAGTGTTGGAGAGGATAGATGCTAGAAGTGTCACAGAAGCTTAGTGTATGCAGACGCATGGGAAATGCTGAAGAATGTAGGCATGGACATGAAGAAGAAAAGGCAACAAGAAGATAAGGGAGACCGAAAGCCAGCATGGGAAAGAAGAATTGAGAATAAAGTGGCAAAGATTAGGCAGCAAACTGGGAAGATCAGGATAAGTAAGGCGGTGCAGGACAGATGCAGGGTAGGTAAAGGGAAGACAATAGAAACTGCAAGAGAAGAGCTAAAGCAGACATTAGTTGCAGAAGCTGAGAAACTAAGAAAATATAGGGCAAGAGCAAAGCAAGCAAGAGACAACATGAAGTTTGAGGCCCAAGAAGGATGATTCTACAAAAAACTAGATGCAGAAGAATGGCTACAACTAGAGCAGGCGAAGATGCAGTAAGGTTCTGGGAGATGCAGAAGGGGTTCAGACAAGAAGAAGAAGCAATCATAACTGCAAAGCTGAAGAAAGCTCTAAAGAAGATGAAGAATTGGAAGGCGCCAGGCAGAGATTAGGTACATGGGTATTGGCTGAACAAGTTCACAATTGTTCATGAGAGACTAGCAGTAGCATTGGAGGCTACTGGAGGGAAGATTTCTTTAAGATGGGAGTAAAGGTAAATTTGTACTAAGTGGTATTACAAATTTAACAACGGATTGAATTGTATTTAGTTTTTTGTGTGTTTCCTAGTGAATGCTGATTCAGATTGGAAAGTGTCATATCAGTTGCCCTTCACTCGGCTCATTATCCATCTCAGTTAACCATAGAGAATTCTAAACAAAAGATTCTGCGTTCAACATCTGTGTGCATAGCTAATGATGTTAAGTCGCAAAGCGAAATAATTAGGCTAAATAGAATTATGTTGCTTCTGATGACGTCCATAGCAGTCATTGCTACGATTCTCAAAAATATTTTTTCTAAAACTAATGAAATTTTTCCAAACTAGACCCTCATGTAGTCCGATCAATTGGTTTGGTAGAGTCGGGTTGAACCGCTTCCCACTGTGTGCTGGTATAGATAGGGAAACAGTACTGACGCATTTGAAATAATATTGGAGACAAAATAAGGCGGCAGTAAAGTTAACAAAATTCTTGAAAATATCGAGTAACTAACTATTGGTTTGATATTGTCCGCCACTGGAAAGATTACCTAAAAATTGTTGTCTAATGTCAAATAAGATCACTGCTTTCATAACAACATAAGTTTACCTTTCATCAAAATTGTCTTAAATAAGAAAATGTTCATTTCGTGCATCATGGGCACTTTTGTTAATTGAATAAAGAATTTTTTAAGTTTAATATATTGAAGCATATTATGTTGTGATCAGCTAAAATCAAGTAACTACAATTATTGAATCCTTGAAAATGTCTAAATCTTTTCTCAAGACAAATGCTGCTAAATCTCCAAGCAAAATAATTCCCGTTCACGGGATATGCTGAAATCTTCCACAACAGATCAACATGCAAGCCTATTAATGTTTGAACAATTATTTTACGGAGTGTATAAATACGTCATGTATGTGATTCTCCTTTGTACCAAAATCAAATATACTATGCAACAAATGGATTCATAAACTCCAGCGCAATACCTTTGCAATTATTCTGATGTGATTTGTCACATTAATAACATTAGAGAAATGAGCTATCTTATCCGAAATGTTATGTATTTAATCATGTTCCCAAATGAGTTTAGTATAAAATTTTTAGGACCATTTTTGTAATTAATTAATTCTTGATTTAAACGTCGTTTACCATAGCAATTGCCATGCATAATATAAAAAATTAATGATTAGATACTTGGGACATTATATGTTCATGGTGTCCCAGAAGTAGTCTAAGGGTGTTAATTGGCTCTCATTTAGGAACGGTGCTGATAATTTCCACAAAACTTTCCTCAAATAATTTATTGAATATGCCATTTTGCTTGAGATTTGAATTTTTGAAATCGATGAACTAACACTTGCACATTACCATAGCACGTGCGCTGTATTTATCTGACATTAACGTCATTCTTCTGACTTTTGGCTATGGGGTCACCTGAACTACCTCGTTTATCAGACACAAACGGAGAACATCCATGATTTCAAGGAGAAAATTCGCGCTGCCTTTCAAGCGATAACTCAGGAACAGCGTTTGAGTGTGATTGGCGACTTTGAACGTCGTGTTCGACTTTGGCTCCAGAACCAAGGAAAACAAATTGAATAGTGACGCGAACATTCTCATTTGCTATTTTCAGGTGTTTGTAATTTTGATAATGTTTTATAAAGTTTTTTTATTTTTTAAATTTTTAACGTACTTTTACTTTGAAAGGTTATAGCGACAGTATTAAGTCATCGATTTCAAACATTCAAATTGCAAACAAAATGGCATATTGAATAGATTATTTGAGGAAAGTTTTGTGAAAATTATCAACACCGTTCCAAAATGAGATCCAATTAAAACCCTTAGACTACTTCTGATACACCCTGTATATTCATATTTTATAATTTTAAAAAATCAAGAGTAGAAACAACCTTTCACGTCATTTCAACATTAAGGCTATGTAACAGCACTTTAGTACATTTTTTAAATATTTACATTGGTTTATATTTGAGTTAGACCAAAGCTTTTGAGACTAGTTAAGTACTCCCCAAATAATTCAATTAGATAAAAAATATTCATTCGAGACATGCACATCAGTGAAAGCTAAATCAATATTTCAGTACATTCAGCACATCTATTATTACTAGTAATGACATCTCAACAAATATTTTTTGACATCACATTCAATAATAAAATATTGTATTTAAGATTAATACTTTAATTGACGTGAACAATCCCCCTTACTCTTCGAAAGTAATTTGTTTTTTTAATACTTTTCATAGTGCTTGTCAAAATATTCGAATTTTTAAATAAATTCAATTTTACAAATAATTCTTTCTGAATTTATAAGAAATAATTGTGGAGGAATTTTCAGCGTTCCCATATAAAATTGGACGTCCTATGGGAAATAGGGGAGATTAAGGACAATTTTTAGAGAGAATTGTTGTCCTATTGGGCAGATTGTGAGAATTGACAATCCCTTTATTCATTTGCTAATGGCCTACTTCAGTTATGCCCTAAGGATTTGCTGAAAGGAAAATGACAACGAATCAATAAATACAGTTCAGAGCATAGATTTGTTGCTAAATTTTGTACAGGTATCCATTATAGAAACATTGCAAAACTCTTCCATTACTGAAGTCTTACAACCATTGCCCTTACTTCGAAAAATAGGAGAAAATAAACGAAAAATTCAATCAGTGGCCTAACAAATTGCATACTTTTTAAAATAATAAAGAGTAATAGATTTTTAGGAATGCTGAATCTCGAACTAGAAGGCCTACATATTGTATATACTTCTGAAATTAAGGTCTGCAGTTTGAATGTGCGTCAAATGATTTATTATATAAACGTTCGAAATTTTTTGTTTATTATTAATTGCCTTATTTTATAATGTAGCTTTTACAAATAATCAAAAAAGCAAATTGTTTCAAACATTGCATAGATTTCTAAGTTAATTTTTTTGCATAGGATTCTTAACGCAAGTTGTTTTGTTGGCTTCATTAGCAAATTCTAACGCAAATCGCCAGGCTCTGTTTACAGTACGCTTTTGCTAATTTGTGGAAATTTTCAAATTATTGATATAATCCTATAGCAAATGCCAGAGAATAGAACTTAACATGAAATGGAAATGAAGCCAAATTATGATACACTTCAGTTTATTTTACCTTTTTCATAATTTCCTTGTTTCATTCCTTTGTTAGTTATTTAATATCATTTCATAATCTTTCTACGGGCTTGCAGTGCATTTTGATCTATTCAGAAAATCATTAATTACATCACTTAAGCCTAAGCGTATCCTTGCTTCTATTTCACGCATTCTAGTCTTTTTACAAAGGTTTACGCGTATTTTGATTGATGGCTGATATAAAACAGGTTTTATTTCAAAGAACAGTCCGATTAGAGACAGGTTCAATCAGCTGTCCAATAATCCTAATCCACGTCATGTCATTCCATTTTTACCCCCGCCAACGAGGTTATGTTTTTGGTAGCGTTGGTTTGTTTGTCTGTTAGCAACTTTACGGAAAAGTAATAGATGGAGTGACTTTAAATTTTCACCAGATGTGCGTCTCCACCCAAGGAGGAATCCATTAAATTTTGGTGCTGATCCGGGGGAAACAAGCTGTGTGGCGGAGGTCTGCGCTCTCCGAGTGCTTTTCTAGTTCAAGAATGGCATTACATCAATCGAAATAGTTAGAATTAGCATCAAATAATAAGTAATGCATTTGAATCACTATCATAATTTCTGCGTTCTACGAAAATGAGAAAAAATTTTGCTTCTGTCATAAATGGAATGTCATTGAGGTAGGGTTAAAAAATTCTAGTTTTCAGTCCCTTCTTTGTTTTTGCATGCATCTAATGGGAATGATTGAAAAAAGGAATGGCTCTACAGCTCTACATGTAATAAATTATAAAAGAAAAGTCTTCAACTATTTCCTGTTTTAGCTGTGATGTTAAAATAGATTTAAACCAACAATGCGCTGAATTAAACAAGCCTTGCATCGATGCTATTATCAATTTATAACACTAACTGTATGTATAAGGGTGCTCCTGGCTCAGTTTAGAGTTAATATAAAAATTAAATAAAACATAACGCGTCTTTCTGAAGAAGTAAAAGAATTATTTAACATTTTAACTAGTCGATTCAATACAAAATCTGATCATTTTAAGATCTGACTTGATAATAAATTTTTTCTTTTAAAAAAAGGAAATGAAATGCCTCCTTGTAACAACAATTGGTAAGAGTTAAAAAAAGCTACTCAGATATCCTCAAGAAAAATACTAATAGTAACTAGGAGTTGAAAACACAATCAAGAAATCAATTGATACGGTTTCATTAGAAATTAAATGAACACTTGGCCTGATTCCAAAAAAACGAGCATCCAAATGACAAATTCCGTTGTGAACATAAATGGAACCACTTTTGAGAATGCCATACGAATCCGGAGTTTACCAAGTTGAAAATGTACTGAATCAATTGAAAGTAAGTTGCGCGATTGAAGACGTTAGTAAAATCCGAAAGCTTTCAGGGGATAAAATTCGCACAGCAATCTTTACAATTGACAACATTTGGAATAAGCGACTACAGACACGTATCAAGGTTGTTTCATGTAGATGGGCTAAGGAAATGTCAGGCGGGCTAGCTAGAATAAAACGATCACCTTAAATTTACCATGAAGTCAGCGTATGTGTCACTACTAAGTCTTCCAAAAACTTTTTGGGCATTATATTTCTGACAAGATCTTATTTTTCCTTGACATTCAGCTCCTAATAATTCCAAATTTAGAATTTTATGTTATGTTTCTTAATATAGTATGCAATAATTTATGGGGCTCCCCGAGTATTCATTAGAGGTAACGCGAAACTTTGAAGACAGAAGACATCTTTCAAATGTTAGAAAGTCTATAATTTGATTTTGAAGTATAGACCACCAAATTGTACAACTTGTGTATAATACATATACATGTATTTTTGTAATTTGGCATATTTTTGATATTAACCATAATTTCATGCAAATTTTACTTGCATGTATGTTCTAGTGAAAAGAGCTTTTACAAAAATCTACCAAATTAGTTGAAAATTTCACTATGTATGTATTACATAGCAATTATAACAAAAAGATCTTTTAAAAAAATATTCCGAAATTTATTTAATAAGTTCCCAATTTCATGTATGTTGCAAATTTGACGAAATGGAAAAAGAAACAATTACAAGTTAACCAACTCGCTCAATTTTCTTAATACCTTTTACATAATTAATAATCGTGCAAAAAATACATAAATAACTGCAAAATTAAATGCTTGCCATTGAGTAAATGATACTCAAGTGTCACATGTAACAGCTGGAATGCACTACCTGATGAAATTAGAAATGCCAAAACACTAAATATATTTAAAAAGAAGCTAAATCAAAATCTACTTTCACATCAAAAAATTCTAGTTAGTAGTACGCGTCTGCAAATTCATGGCAAAACAGCTTAGCGTAGCATTTTTTAATTGTATTTTTAAGGTGTTGTTTGTCACAAATAATTTTTTATGTGTTCTTGTTAATCTTTTATTGTACATTGTGTAGTTTAGAAGTTTGTAAATATGTTTAGATATAAATATGTTTTTTGCATATATTTTGTATATTACAAACTGCCTAACTAAGTTCTCACGGAAGGCAGTAGTCCCTCCAGTCCCCTTGGCGAAGTCTTTAAGAGACAACTTCTACTTGTCAAACTGAGAAATTTTGAGCTTCGAAATTATGTTGAAGTATCTATTGAAGAGGTTGAAAAGAACTAAAAGCACTCAAAAAGAGAAGGTAGTTGATAAACAGTTCATAAAAATCTAAAGATCCAAGATGTTTGATTACAGGAAAAAGTTCAAGATGGAAAATGGTTAGTTGTGACAAAATGGCTATCTAACCCTTCTTCTATTCTGATCGCGAACTTTCATGCAATCAAAAAAGCTTTTACATACATTCACCTTGTTGCTTATCTTATTGCTTGTTGATATCTGTTGCGTAACTGAAAACTGGCTAAACTCAGATATTGATGACAATTAGGTCTCCATTCTTGGCGAGACGATTTCAGGAAAAATCATGGCTTCATGGCGAAGGGATGTGTGTATTTTTTAAATTCCGTCATCAAATTGAAAAAAATCTCCCACGCGAGTGCAAAGAATTGTGATAATTTGGATTAAAGATTATCTGCGAAATATAATTCACACTGTCTCGATGGCTTATTATCCACAATCAATTGGCAAAGAACAAAAATATATCTGTCATATTGGTGTTTCAACGTTCCACTTTATTGGCATCTATCCAACTGCAATTTTTACAACCTGTAGCAATTTCAATGATTTGGATAGCACCCGTTTTAGTGAAGCCTGCGACCTTAATAATGTCTTTAAAGAAGTACACATGGTGGAAATCAGTTTGAATTTCCTCTCCGCAATGATATGAATTACTATCATGATGTTCAAACCATACCTTTGACAGTTAAATCTAATCACTCTGGTATACTGGTTATTTTGTTATTCAAGCCAGAGCCTGAACCTAATTTCGCCTATTTCAAAGATCACAATTGTGCAAACAGGATTGCTTTGAACCTGGCTTTTGAAAATCCTGATTTCAGCTCATTTCTTGCATAAGTTTGAGGAAATAAACTTGCACTTTGCGAGTATTTCAAAACAATTAAAATATCAAAAAAAAAATTATTTAACTCTTCAACAAGTTTATAACTCACTTAAAAAATTTGAAAAATTGCATCTGGAAGCGATGGAATCCCCTATTGGGTGTTCAAAAACGATGATTACAATTTTGCATCACAAATATAATGATTGTCAGAAAATGGGCGTTTCTCAGGGATGTTTTTCTAACTTACAATTCAAGAACAACAGGCTTAAATGATATTTTGCATAACGCCTGTTCTATTCAAAAGTTTCAAACGGCTAGTTTATGACATTTTCATCTGCAAAACTTATAATAAAAATCTAAATCCCAATCAATTTGGACTCTATAAATTATTATCAACAGAATATGCACTTCTTTGGCTTCTGTATAACTGTAAACAGTATCAGAAACAAGGCTTTCATTATGCCAAAATTGCTTTAGATTCAAGTAATGCCTTGGATTGCGTGCGAAATAGACTAATTGTTGAAAAGCTAATTTCATTCAAGGATTTTCCACAATCTTGAAACCATTGCTTTTCAATATTGCAAATTCAGAGCGTAGAAACAAGATACAAGTCTCATCAAATTTGCCGACGACATTACATGCTGTGGTTTGGGAAAATGGGTAGGGATGATGTGCCTGCTGCTATGGCGGAAATTCAAAATTGGTGTTAAATGAACCATTTCATTATAAATGAACAAAAATCTCAGGAAATTGTCACTTCGTTCAATCCAAATATGAAATGCAAAACACAGTTTCATAAGAATAAGAGTAAGTAGCATTTACCTTATTGGGAGTTGCTTCAAGAACCCAGTTAAGAAATTTACCAGAATTTTTTACTTTATTAAGCTTCTTTCATTTAACTGTTTGTCTTTGTAATACCCAACAATTATATAAATGTCTCTTTCTTCCTCAGTTGAATTACTGCAGTTCTGTTTTAGAAGGAGCAAATAGCCTGTGTACCTTCAATAAAATCCAAAAAGATTTATGAATTCAAATATCATTGTTAAATTTATTTCATGTTAAAAAAGAGCGTTTCAAGAGTTCTGCAAAACTCTACAACCAATTATAAAAATCCACTGGTCATTCCCTAAAATAAATCATCCCCAAGCGTCCACAGAGCACCAGCGTGAACGAAACCCAGGATTAGATCTCAAAGCCTTGAGAACATTTTAAATGTTTGCGTACAAATATCTTACGACATTTTACTTGTCTATCATTAAGCCAGATGTATTTTTTTAATATATTCAAATTCTAATTCTAATCATAATAAAAGTTTGATGACAATAAGCTTTATGGTTGTGTTGATTCACTTATATTATATAAATAGCGACTTATAACTTAAATACATTTGACAAAGAATAAATTAAAACATCGAGTAAGCACCTTAATTTAATTAATGTATAATCATGATGGAGAAACTTTCAGGTAGATCTTGGTATCATGGAAAGAATTCCGGCTGAAAGAACATTGAGAAGAACCATTTATCAAATGTTTGGGCAAATTCGTCAACTTTACCTGAAAATTTAGGCATATTTATTCTGGCTTTCAAAACTTCAGGCTGGGGGTATTAAGGTAAAATGGACTCAGTAAACTGATCTGGAATTTATTTTCTTGCACATTCTCAGCCTTCTGTTCTATAGTGGTGATCTCAGCTGGTAACAAATTATTTTGAGATGTGTGAGATATGTTTGTTTTGTTCATTATAGTCTTATTTATTAACTCAGGAATTTGTGTAGACGACTTTTCATCAAAGTTCATAAAAGCTAATTCCAATTCATTTTTAGTAATGAAATTTTTTCGCCTTCTTCATTGGCACTCTCTCAAACAAATGGGCTCATCCTCACTAGTGGACTTATACTTTCCAAATGTTAACTGAACTAATGAGGGTGACTGCACTTCAAAGTTGACTTTTGGATGGTTTACTTTATTCTCATTAACTAATTGTTTTCTTTCTGCCTTAGGGAGAGCTACTAGAGGTACTGACTGTGTGCTCTGCTGAAAAAGTGAGAACTTAATCCTGTGCTTAATCTTCTGTTTTTCCATTTCAGACTGTGCTCACATTAACTCTATTTTGGTAGCATGGAGTGCTTCACTAAACTGCAATGTTCTTGCCTCTTTCTTAAAAACTAGTGTTTGAATCTTAGCCTGTTGCAAAGCTCCTTGTTCCTTCCAGTATTGAGCATCTAATGCACATAAATTTAAATCCTCAAATGAATATTATGCTATGCTTTATTTTTAAAAATTTAATTACAATGTGTCATAATACGAAGAGCATGCAAAAAGCGAGAGTATATATAATAAAATTATTCGTATATTTGTTAATTGCAAAAGCTTAAGGAATACTTTAACATTTGCTTTCCTAAAAAATATTAAATGCCGTAGATCAAAAACTACCTCTGAATTTTCCTCCTAAGGTACTTGAGTAGTTTTTCAAAAAAATAGCCGAGATCGTGCAATCGCCGTTAGACCTCCTGAATCTTAGATTATTTGTAATAAGATAAATTTAAAGGTTTTCTAAGGAAAACCAAATTTTCATTGAGAAATAGTTTATATTTTAAAATATTTACACGTAAGAATAATTTTTAGCATTACATGGCAGCACATTAAAAAATATGTGTGTTAATATCACATATTTCTAAATTTCCTAATATGCTTAATTGTTCGAAAATGTAAATAAAATGTTTTGTATTTTTGATGTCGGACTGATCAGTTGGGATAATTTATAGACGATTCTCTAGATTCAGGATCACAGAAGTTGTCTTCTTCTATTAATGATATTATTGATCATTTTGAGTATACATCTGCATATAGATTAAAATTCCTCTTCAAATGAACAATTTATGTTAAAAACAATTAATTAAGCTATTTAGTTGAAATACATATAACTAGAAAATAGTTATGGAACCAAGAGGCAAATATATTTTTACTGAGTTTACATACATGTTCAGTGGCCACAATCGCAGAATACAGTTCTCAAGCAATCAGACTCCTGTAGGCAATTCACATTTGCACAATCAATTTGATTTACATACAATTTTCAAATATTTGATTGAAGAGTTGTATGAAAAAAAATATCAAATTCAATATGAACTATGACGACTTCACAGTAAAAACAAAAGGCCAGCTCTAAATTTGCAGACTGAGATATTCAGTTTTAATAATTTAAATACTCATTACCTATATGTTCATATTTGTAAATCCAATCTAGTCTAAGTCAGTCATACACAACATATGTCATTGATTTCTAATGATTTGTTGAACGAGTTTAGAAAAAATTATGGAATCAGTGTCTACGAAATATGTGTGTATAGGGAATAGCACTGCAGCATATTAGATATACAAATAACATATTATTTCATGCAGAGCTAGCTCAAATTAATTATATTTTTGATAAGAAAAAATTTCAACTGCAAATGCTTAAAATATTAATTCGTAAATAATATAAACTTTGCTCCCTCAATATAAAATTGCTTTCGGCGTCACTGATATATATATATATATATATATATATATATATATTTTTTTTTGAGCTTCATAAATCAAATACAATTGCAATCATTTAAAATCATCTACACATTTACGAAATCCAATTATTTAGTTACTATTAACACTAAATTTATAAAATTAATTCATACTTTTTAAAATGATTAAGAAAAATTATCAACAAATTGACACAATTAACTTAATACGATTTACAGCATTCTTTATTTCGATCTAGTTTTGAGGATCTAGAGATCTTGCTAGGATCATATTAGCATTGCCTCGCATTAGCGCAAATGTATTTAACTTACGATAACTTCTAGAATGAATTTCATTGGTGCATATCCCATAATTGAAATGTACACTTTGAAATTACTGATATCATAGTCGCAAAACATTTTTTTCAGTGTATTTTTTGAATTTATGAATTTAAATATTTTAAGAGAAATTCATATTTTTTGTTCGGAATTGCTTCATTACTAGCATCTTTATGCAAAAGTTATTATGTGAACGATATAACTGTCCTTAGCTAGAGATGATATTAGGAATGTGAGTGAGGTGGTTTGCAAAATGTCATATATGAAGAAATTAGGTTCACTAAATAATCTGAGAAATATTATCTTTATTTTCTTGCATATAAACTCACTACGTTAATACATTAGTGAGAAAATTGAATGATACTTTTTGACGTTTTGTTATCTGCTACAAATCACCTACGAACAATTCGCCAGAGAGGCTTGCCGTACATTTTACTATTACATATTATGTCAATGATCTGTTAAAGATCTTGCAAGGCGTATTAAAATTATTATTTCAAGTAGATTTTTTCTGTAGAAAAGTCTCTACAGTCCGCAGACTTCCAAATTACATGAAAGAGCGTATAGCATGGTATCATTATTTGTAAGCTCAAAAGTCGGTAAAATTTACTAAGGACCAATTTTCGAAAATTTGCAAAAATGAATAACAATAAGAAGCAGAGTTGTTGGGGCGTAAAGGTTTGGCACTATAATTATGGATAAAAATTAATCTAAAAATGAAAAAATTCATTTTTTAATGTTAACCAAATTGTTCCATGTCGTTCCAATTATGCTGAAATTCTGGTTATATAGTATATAGTATATAGTAACGGTATTGTAGACACAAATGAAATTATGCATATTTTAATACGTAGTAATATGCATCAAAATGTAATAAAATTTTACAACTTAATTACTATATTCGCCAAATTTATATTGAGTAATATTGTTATTGTGTGATTTGATATAGCTCCGATAAAAAAATCAGAAAATATTTTCAAATACTAAAAAATGTAGAAAGAGGTACTGTTCAAAGCATATTGATATTTTAGCAGGGTTTTCTCATTTGCGAACCTGTGTGATCGGACTGGTTGGATTTTTCAGCAAGATGGGCGACCCCTATGTTTAAAGACATGCAAAAATATCTTCAGAGAAAAAAATCTGCAAATTTTTGCAGTGGCCTGTCTACTCACCGGACATTTCACCTATAGAAAATGTTTGGGTTATCATGAAGGACGGTGTGGAAAAGAAAAATCCAAAAAATATGCAAAAACTGAAACAATATTTGCTGGAGTGCAAAGAAAAAATTACCCAGAGAATGCAGAAAAATTTGATGGACTAAATTAAGGGCAGAATTTTTTATGGGTTCGCTTCTAAGGCAATGTTGTCTAATTTCTTTTACATAAACTTATAGAAAACTTAGTTTACCATCGATTGATATAATCTTTGTTATTGGGCGTGTTTTGTTGCAACGAGAATGAAAAAATTCTGTTTTTTATTTTTTAAACAGAGCTATACTTATGACATAATCTCAAGGGAAGTGATAAAAAGGACACTCTAAAATAGTGTTAACAATTGCGTAAATTAGTGCCTTAATTAATAAGCGATGAAGCACTCTGCCTTCCGAGTATAGCTTTGGGTGAAATAGACCAATAATAATTTCTAAATTATGTTGAATAATTGTATTTGGGAAGAAACAAGCATCTAATTTGTTTCTAGTTAACGCTTTAGTTCAAATAATTTTAGAGTATCCTTTTTGGATCATCTCCTTTAGAAATTTTTGAATATTTTGTTTATTCTTCCAAAGTAATTCACAAAGTATTTTTAGTTGACACCAAAATAAGATGAAACTAGTGCTGGATTCGGTCAGGTTAAAATCGGTTAAACCGGTCCGGGACGGTAAAGCCGGTTAATCAGGTTAAAATCCGGTTAAGAAATTCTATTTGATTTTCAGAATTTATTGATTACAATAATTGCAGTATTACAAAACAATAGCAATTATAGCAAAGGATGCAAGGATTTCTACTTGTTGTCATTCTAGTGCTTATCTACATTTTGTCATTTCAATTTTGAAATTGTAATAATAAAAAACTGTCAAATTTAAGAGAAAATAATTCACCAATATGTTTTGAATTCGCATTATTGTTGCTAGAGTGTGTTTCAATTAGATAAAATCATTCATAAAGTTCTAAATTTCATATTCTATTACATTTTCTGCAACTACATACATTTCTTTAATTAAATTTTGATAGACTTTGCCTTCATTTCCATAAATGTCATTTTCTAAAATCCCGAAGAATATATATATATATATATATATATATATATATATATATATACATTTGTCTTAGAATACATGCTATCGATTCGATCACCTTTTCTTTCTTTAATTCATGATAGTTATTGAATATTTCTGTTTCAAAGTGTCCTTTGAGATGTTCTTTTATGCGAATATCAAAATGTCGTTTAGTTTCATCAATGTATAGCTTGTTACAGCTATCACAAGTATATTTGTAAACGATGGATGAAACCAAACATTCTGAGATTCTATCTTTATTCTTAAATATATTTAATGAATAACCAATGTAATTTAGGAAAGAATGAGATTAAATTATTTTAGTGTATGCAATATCATTATTTTACAAAGTGTAGTATATTGTAAACATTTATTACCGCAAAAATATTGCTAACTGATGATGACTATAATAGTCGAAACGTTTTTTACTTAATGTCATTTATATATATATATATATATATATATATATATATATATATACTTTATGTTAACATATGGGCCAATTTCATTTTGAAGGATAGAAATAGAATATATTTTTCTTTTTAATCTGAATATAATGCTAATTTTTAAGAATCCGGTTAAAACCAGTTAAAATCCGGTTTAGTTTAGAAATTATCCGGTCCGGTTAATCCGGTTAAAGTACATGGGGACGCACAGCACAAGATGAAACCCAAACTTTTATTGAGTTACTAAAATATAACCGCACCTCTTTTGCTATTTTTGTTCTAGTGACCTCGTACCGAGTATTTGATTTACATGTGACAGATCTATTGAGACAGGTTTGATAGCAAACATCGGTTATCTAAAATTTGGTACTTGATAAAATTTTGTAAATAAACGCGCTTGTAAAAAATACGTTTATCTAAAATTAAGTTAATTTGATTATTGTAAGCAAATGAAATATAACAATATTTGTAGAGTCATTAAGTCATTAGTCAGTATTAAAACGAAACTCATTGTCAAAAAATCAGAATTTAGCACAAAAAAATCCCTAATATTGATTGAAAACAATAAAATCTGATATTTCGAAGTACGGTTCAAAGTGTTCATTTAAAGTAGATGTAATAGTAACCATTTTGTTTGTACAGTGTTTGTACATGAAACTGTATGCAAATATTTATCTGTCTATTAGTTATATATCTAATATATTTCGGCATCGGCCTCCTAACAATAGACTGCCGACACCTGCATTTAAAGTGTAGAAAATTGGTAATTATATGTTGAAGATTAAATTACATCATTAGGCAGAAGTAAAACATTTCCAATTGGAAATATAACTTGTTTTTCAATTTCGATAATAATCATTTTCGTCTGTAAAAAATACGTTTATCTAAAATTAAGTTAATTTGATTATTGTAAGCAAATGAAATATAACAATATTTGTTTTTTCATCAACATTGGTTGTTATTCCCAAATGTACTCGGTAAATACATAGCCTTACTATCATTATAAAAATCCAAGGTGATCTAACATCTTCATGATAATCTTTCAAATATTTTTCATGGATTGTAGCGTCACCTTTCAAAAACAGTCAAAGCATTATATGAAATTGCAGACTTTTCATGTAATTACAGTGATAAACAAATAAATTTTTAGTGTTTTTCATGCGATAGATAATATTTTGTATTTTAATCGGTAATCGGATGCATTGTCATATTTTTGTGCCAAATTGAGTATTTTAAGGGACCAATTAAAGCTTTTAGACAGAAGGATGTGATGTTTTGTATTAATACTTTTGAGAAGAATGAGCAGTATTGAAAGTGTGAAAGATAGAGTGCATTTAATAATATTTGTTTCAAATTTAATTTCCTTATTTAAGTTATTCCATAATTTAGTTGCTGTGTGGTGAAAACTATTAGAATGTTTATCCAATCGTAAAAATGTTTGAGAACGTTCATTTAATTTAATATACTGTTTTAAAAACGAAGTCGCGGCCTGGCCAAATTTGAATGTAAATAATATTGATAACATATTCTAGGGGGAGTAGCGTCCCCTTTCAAAAACAGTCAAAGCATTATATGAAATTGCAGACTTTTCATGTAATTACAGTGATAAACAAATAAATTTTTAGTGTTTTTCATGCGATAGATAATATTTTGTATTTTAATCGGTAATCGGATGCATTGTCATATTTTTGTGCCAAATTGAGTATTTTAAGGGACCAATTAAAGCTTTTAGACAGAAGGATGTGATGTTTTGAATTAATATTTGTAAAGAGGAATGAGCAGTATTGAAAGTGTGAAAGATAGAGTGCATTTATTAATTTTTGTGGTACGTATTTGAAATATTTCTGAGATGATAAAGATACCTAACTCCAGAAGCCATTTTTTAATTTTAGCCATGAAGAATCGTTCGAAATTTAAATCATTGTCAATTTCAACATTATTGAATTTAAGTTATGTTTTTTGTGAGATTTCTGTTTGTCTTAGGGGAGAATATTATAAATTGTGTTTTTCAATATTTACTTTCAATTAATTATTTAAGAAATATTTTGTTAAATTTTCGATGTCATATTGGAGATTTTTCGTTGCATTAAAGGCATTTATATCTTATAAATATATACTTATGTTTTTGGGGATTTCAATATCAACTATCTCTCAAGTTCTGAATATGCTATTATTGAAGATCTCTGTGATTCGACACAGTTGAATGTAGTAAATAAGGAGATACCAACAAGAAGCTTAACTCTGATTGACTACTTCTTGACAAATGTAGATAGCTTAGATTATGAAACCTACGTCTTTAATTCTTTTTCTGATCACAATTTATGTTTGTATATCCTCAGCACAGTGCACACCCCTAAAGAGAGGAAAAGATTCCTTAGAAGAAGCTTCAAAGAATTTGATAAAGCTCTCTTCTCTCGCATGCTCAAAAATGTTGCATGGGACTACATTTACACACTTAATGATTCAAATGCAATGATAAATTTTTTGCTAAATGGAATTAAAACCTGCTTAAACAAAACAGCACCATTTAGATATGTGTATATTAAATCGTGTCAGGGTTATAATGCAAAGAGTAAGGAAATTCAAATGTTAGAAGAGCAGAAAAAGAAAATGTGGAAAAATTTAAGCGCTAATAGATCAGAAACAAACTTTAATAACTTCAATTGTATAAAAAATAAACTACACGCTCTAAAAAAAGTGCNCTTAATGATTCAAATGCAATGATAAATTTTTTGCTAAATGGAATTAAAACCTGCTTAAACAAAACAGCACCATTTAGATATGTGTATATTACATCGTGTCAGTGTTATAATGCAAAGAGTAAGGAAATTCAAATGTTAGAAGAGCAGAAAAAGAAAATGTGGAAAAATTTAGGTCGGAAACGAACTTTAATAACTTCAATTGTATAAGAAACAAACTACACTCTAAAAAAGTGCAGCAAAATCAAAATGCTAAACACTTCTATAACAAACTAGAACAATTTAGGAGTAAATGGAGGTTTATAAATAGATACTTAAATCGAGAGAAAGGTTTGTCATGTGCTATAAATGAGTTAGTAGTAAACAACACAGTATGTAGT
>CABFPE010000095.1:913409-924939 GCA_900660155.1 Hofstenia miamia
ATATATATATATATATATATATATATAATGCAAATCTGTCTCACAATTTTGGTCATATATTCTTCTTAAAATAGTGCTCCATATGTTACACTACAAACTTTAGTTTACATTCACAATATATAAATAAAAATAATATTGTTGGTGATCAAAGAGGAGGATTTTGGCATAAGAGTATATTATGCATGTTCAGCAGCAATTACTCCAGCAATTGCTTTGTGATACTTAGAATCGAAATAGCCTTTGAGATCATTTTCCATTGTTTTAGTAACTCCATTTGCGACGTGATAGCTTTTTACAACATTGATGTTGGGAGAACTTGAATTGAAAAACTTTGCTATTTTCTGTGCATGTTTATTCAATTTTTCATCATCCACAGATCCAGTGGCGAACCATGGAAACTTTTTAGCATCTTCGGAATGGGTTGATGCGGAGTACTTGGTGAGTGCTTCCTTAACTTCAGCTTCTGATACCATTTCAAATGGCTTCAGAAATTTTCTAAATCATATACGACTACTGTACTAAGTAGATTTTGGCAAATACTCATTTATATTATATTTATAATGTTTGTTAGGACCTAGCTAAAATTATACAGTAAGCTGCAGTTTCAAATGAAAAACTAATAAGTAGCTTATTAAAATATATTTATTATAATTTGATTGAATAATTATTGATAAATACTTTCCCACAAACATATTTTTGATATGGGGTGAGGATCATATCATACATATTTATTTTTTATTTCTTGAGTACATTTTTAAAAAACAATATAAAGAAAAATATTAATTTTTTCAAACATTTCAACCACTATGAAATAGCTCAAATATATCAAAGCTCAGGTATTTTTGCGTGTGAAGTTTTGTTTGTGTTATCAATTTCAATTGTTTTCAAAATTATTTCGGTATTTTTCATAAAATTTTTAATAGTTTGTCTGTGGATTATTGTCTGTATTTTCATTAATAATAATGATTGTGAATGCAAGTTTTTTAAAACACATGAAAAAACTGCTATTTTTAATCGGCTGAAATATATTGCCACATGATTAGAATGGCTTTTCCAAGTTTCTATGCTTAGATACACATGATTTGGAAAGTTACCGAAAATACCAATGAAAATCGTTTCGTAAAAATATTCATAAAATTCTGTGCCAACTATATGTACAATGCTTTATTAAAATCTTTCAAGTTAGCTCAGGCTGATGTTTTTATAAATTAAACAACTACAATATAATTATACCAAAGCTATTGCTGCTGAAACTAGGCTGAAAGAATTTCATGTCTTAACTTTATAATATGTAAGAAAAATGCAAATATACATGCAGTTATTTATTCCATTTTATTGATTACAACTTTTTAATTATTAGGCATTGGTATAAATCATTTAATCTTGCAAGAAATTTAAACGGAATACAATAAAAAAATCGCTTACCGTATGTAGAAATTATTAATAAATGAATATATTTTCTCGTGTTAAAATATCTAATGTTAAAGTGTGGAATTTAGTGACCAATCACCTTTTAAAATAGATTCATTTTTAGAATTGAATTTACAATTTTGTAAATTGAAAAATTATTGCCATCTATGGCAATCAGAAAGACAAGACAACATTGTAAGTGAATTTAAAAGAATGCGAAACATGCGATGACCCATAGCCGACCTTTTGCTGCAGTAAGCTATGCTACACTCTGAAATATTCTGATCCTAAAAAACAATTGCGGAGGGTGGAGAATTCATAGATGACATTTGCTGAATTCAATTCCAATAATTTATTTTTTTTTGGTTTTCAAATGTATTAATAAGTTAGTGAACTACTTCAATTTACCCCATGTAAATATTGGAAGTATAATCGCAAGAGTTATTAATATGAATGTGAATATCCAACATTCTTAGAAAGAAATAGTCTATATAAAATACTTTTTATGAACTTTTTATACAATTATTTTCATCAAATTAGGAATTTTATGCATAAAGTCTAAGCTTGAAAACTAAAATTTTAGAAAAGACTAAACTATGCGTTTTTAGCTTCCTGCTTAGAAAAAATCTTAATGTGTTTTCAGTAGTACAGTCTTAATAAACATTTGGGAGTCTATATATCAGTATTAATAATTTTTAAAGAAAATGAAGACATTGCTTGTGTTGAAGTGAATGATATAGTATTTAACCTTAATTAATCGCTTTTACTAAGTTCTTAATTGTACAAATTGTTCGGCATATTTTTTAACAGATCATAGTTTTTCTAAACACTATTGATGAAAAACTCAACTGCACCTGATCAGCAAAATGGTTATCTTCATAGAAAATAATACAAATGTGGAAATACAGAAAATTTATTTACTACCTTTATTACTTGCGTGTATTTTGAATCATGTATTGTTCGAAATTCTGTCCTATATTAATTTGGAATTCCTTGTTTAATAAGACATTTAACTAGAAAAGGCAGTTCAGATGGTTATAAGTATTTTTGTTATAAGATATTCAACAGCTCTTAGTTTCAATCAGGTGGAGAATTTCAAGCTCGAACTCGGCTATTTCTTTTGAATTCACAATTATATCACCGAATTTTACATGCAAATAATTCTTAATCTTTATAAAGATGTTTTCTATTTACATCAAATACTTCGTATTATATACAAAATTGTTATCAACATATTTACAACTACATTCTTGAAAACCGAAAATAATTATACTTGCCGATAAAAACAATGAGTTCCAATGTTACTTGCCACCCTAGGCTTTTCTTTGTACTCTTCCGAATATAAAAATTTTGGAGAACATGTCGTCAAGAACTTGCGATATTCGTGGTCCCACGATATTAACTTACCAACCTAAAAGATTTCCTGTTCCTGTTCAAATCATGCAACGCCAGGAGCTCGCTCTAGCGCACTTTAGTTGGCACTCATATTACAAAGAGGCATCAGATTGAACTAATTGACTTACTCCAACACCACTGTTGTCTATTAAAAGAAGACCACTCGATCACGTCAGGTTACAAAAATGTAATGAGAAAATGGGGGCTCCCCTGATACAATCTTCGTGGAACTAGTGGAACATCTTCCATCATTGTCACTTTATCTCACCTCGTCAGGGTCACCGTGTAATATCGCTGGAATCAGCGCATTCCTGTAATGACATTAAAACTGTTAAAAAAGTGTTCTGTTTACATCAAATACTTGGTATTATATACAAAATAGTTATCCTATTCTAAGAAACTGCCAGTGCTATGCACGGAGATTTCAATGGACTGTATTAGATATTTAATAAATGAAAATTTTATTGATACAAAATTACAATTAAAATCATTCAAAATCATCTAAACATTTGCAAAATTCAATTATTTAATTACTATTAATGCTAAATTTATAAAATTAATCATGTATACAACATATTTGATTCATATTTACTTTTTAAAATGATTAAGAAAAATTATCAACAAATTCACGCAATTAACTTAATACGATTTACAGCATTCATTATTTCGATCTAGTGATGAGGATGTAGAGATCTTGCTAGGATCATAGTAGCATTGCATCGCATTAGCCTAATTGAAAGACATTGTAAAAATCTATTTTCCGTGATTGACCAAAAAGGGCCAGCTTACGATAAGTCTTAATTGAGGCAGCTGAGAAGCCCCCTAGTGTTTCTAGGCCAAGGGCACAAATGTATAACCTTCAGATGTACAATTATTAAAGTGTTTTGAAAATTTCCGATCTTCAGCTACTCCTAGAGCCCAGCCTCCATTGGATGCCGTATTTGCAATGGTTGAAATTTGCAGCGGTGAGATAAAAGTCAGTCTATTGCAGCTGGCTTGCCTGCAGGACAAACAGAAATGAAAACATCTCCAGGCTTAGACCGAGTCCCATTAATTAGATTACGTTGCTCTTTGACAGGAGATACGGAGGCAGAAGCTGCCATTGAGTGTACAATATCGCGAAGACAATCATGCCGACCAATTCTGTCACCTTTGCTGCTGCAAGTAAGAGCATGTTTTCCAATTTGTTCTCCATATTTAATAAATGAATAAGATTTAAAAAAACATATGTTGTGTTTTTAATATATTAGGAACGAAATAAGTAATAAATGTGATCATCATACATTGGTAAAATGATTTTTATTCACAATTTTAGCATATGACACGCCTTAATTAACCCTTTAATATTATAGGCACAGTCAAACATGTTAACACCTAATGCAAAAGAATGTAGAGAATCATAACAAAATCAAGTCCAATATTGTAGTATTATATGTATTTACAAATACATGCTTAAAAACCAATAACACTTAGACTTGCGGATAAAAACAACCAGTACCGATGGTACACAATTCTGCACTACTTTCACTTAACTTATTACCACTTGTTCTTCAGCTTCAAGTTCTTCATCTTCTTTTCTTCAAATCTCTTTTGTTAGAAAAATATTATCTTGATCCCTTTGATTACATTCAATTTACTGCTTCTTAATCTACACGCTCTGTTGTCTTTCATCAAACACCCCACTCACAAAGCTCGCTCACATATTTCTTTCTTCATTCATATTATTCATATGATAACTTCCTGATTACTACTCATCACCTAGAATTTTCTCATCTTCTCAATTTATGTTCTCTCTCTACTTTTTGGTCCTGTCCTCTTTTGTTCCTTTTATTCCATTTTGATAATCAATGTTATCTTCTTATATATTGTAAATGCTCTTCCTGCACCTAATAATATTTTTAGTATTGATAAGTTATTATATTTTTAAATTTTATTGGTTTTAACCGCGGTATACTTAGGTGAATAGTATTTTTGTTGTTGTTGTGCTTGTTGAATAAATTTATGACTCTGTTATGTAGTAGTTTGCTTGTTCTGTGACACAACAGACTTTTGCTGTGGTGTTGTGTTGGTTGAAAAAATCCACACAGGGGCAAGCCTGCGCTTTTGGGCACATTTAGATGCCATTATTTTTGGCCTAGCTCAACTTGAAGCCTACATTATTATTAAAAATTGGCCTGGTGCGTAGCACATGTAGTTTTTCCAAACTCGTTCCAGCCCGAATCCCACATTTGTTTTGCCTTTACCAAAAATCAGCCTACCTACTTTTAGTCATAAAATTAGTATGTTAACCAAACTCGAAATGAAAAAGAAAACAAGTAAACTTTTACCAGCCTCACTTTACATATAAGTAAGCGAACATATAAATCGATATATTTTAGTAATTGCATCTTAAGAAATTGCTTCAATTTCGAAGTTCGAAGTAGAAAATGAAATCAAATATATAACTTAACTTTATCAAATTTAGATTTGAAAATATGAATTGCTTTTCTATTTACGGATGACTAATAACTATAGCTTCAAATATGATGTACACATAATTTTTTTTTGAAATTTCATCACCAGGGCCGGGATTTTAGGTGATAACAAATTGTCGATTTAGGTACTAAAATGTTGCTATAAAACTACCGAAAAAGGTGGTTAAAAGTTGCTTAATATTATAGTGATACACTACAATTACAAAATGTTTGTTCAGTTACACAAAGTAGTTTATCTCTTAAGATACTGTTGTATCGCAAATTTTCTTCAATGTCACAAGAAACAATAGGGGTTGTACTGCTAATAGCAATTTCCACCGAATTCCAAGTTGATACACGGGTGTTTCCAACGACTTCATGCCCCTGTGATATTGCCTCATTCACCATCCGCATTTCACTTAATCCAATATTGTTATCCAAAACATTTTGAAGTTTTTCCTTGATACATTGAATTGATGGGTTATGGATTCTTTAACATGATCCACAATTTCTAGAAAACCTGACTTCGAAGGTTTTTGCAATTTTTTGATTGCATATATCAAGGGACAATCATTTCCGGCTATACAAGATAGTTGAGACAAGAGCTTCGAATTCGGTTTTTCAATAATTTCCATGACTTTTTCAGTGATAGTACTCCCAGGGAGCATTTCTAATACAACATCCAAAGTTTAAGATAAAAAATGGCAGCATTAAGCCAGGTACCCCACCGACTAATAATTGATAAACAAAAGAATATAAATAGTTGGTAACAAGATCAAATTTTCTAAAAAGTTGTTTATTTTGAAAACTGTCAGTTTAGGTACTAAAAAGTTGCTTAAGGTGCTTAAGCTATTATCCCAGCTCTTCGTATCACAGATCTTCAAGGGATTTACATATAAACATATTTTTATTATTAACTAGCCTTTATTGTATGTAATTGTAAAAAAAACATATATATATATATATATATATATATATACATACACATTATACACTTCAATGTACAAAATACATATATATTTACACGAACGAATTTTGGCGTAGTTTAGGCTTACTTCAAAAAGATCAACTTCCTCAACCAATTTAGTTTCTCATATTTAGTTGGCCGATTGTGGTTAACAATACCTGTTTTGAAACAAACCTAACTTTGCAATGTGCATTCATCGAGATAAGTGAATATGTTCATTTTGAATGCAATCAATATCGAAGTTGGCGCTTGTGGATTTTGTTTTTCGTTACAAGTACATGAGCACGTCTGTGTGACGAACTACATATGTTCAGTCATGCAAAGCTTGATGATTCTATTCCTATTAGACTGGTAGGAGTTAAATGACTTTATATTGTACTTAGAGAAATCAGCAACAATTCTTTTCATGTTTCCTTACATTTGAATGTGATGATTTTGTCAAATTTCACAAAATTTACACCAAGTATACAATATGTTAGTCGGTAAGAGACTATTAAGAAATAGAATATTTTATAAACATTCATATTTACAATGATATTCGCAACACAAGATCCCAAAATTTTAGCCACATGTTATTTTGTTGCCGTATTAATGTAACTTCTAGAATTGGAGATATCCATTTGAATGTATTTGCAAAATCTTTGCTAACAAGTTTTCCGTAGATTCACTATCTCATCAACGCCCTAGCATATTTTCTTTGTAAAGTGACGCCTACATTAAAGTTTGTTTGATTGACGAGAGATTCAAGATATTCCGCAGAAATTGCTTAGGGAGGTTGGATTTTCGTAATGTAGTTGTCGATCCACACACCCTGGAATAGTGGTTATTCTTTTCATACTTATTACACTAAACATCTTTAGCAGGACCTAAGAATGGCTAATTCGGCAGAGTTGGAAGCAGTTCTCATTTTGGGAAAGCGAGTTTAACCGAATTCTTTCAAAATTAAACCCAAAAGAACCAAACCGCTCAATCTATTAACTTTTGAACAGCTTCAAACTGAAAAAGCAGCACAAAATCGACAAAAGGAAAACGGAAAATTGGAATATTCACTTACAAAACTTAAATCGTTTCAAACCGAAATATATTTTCACTTTTACAAGTTCGAAAAACTTTACAACAAATTATAAGGACGCTCATCTTGCCTTTTCCTCATTGTGTCTTACTTTGGCAATAATTGTAATAATGAAATTGCATTGACGCTTAAAAATTAGAGGTCGACGGTAAACCGAACCGAAACCGATACCGCGGTTTTCACGTAAACCGAAACTGAACCAACTAATTTTCACTAGCACGGTTTCAAACGGTTTTTAATGACTGGTAATTAGTATCTGTGTAATACTGCCAATGCCTTCGCTACTGGCGAAAAAGTGGTTGGCAATTCAGGCAAAAAATGTGTCATCAGAACGCATGAGTTCAATTGGATCGAACACGATCACCAAGAAGCGATGCAGTTTTTCTGGTGTCAATGCTTCTTCTCTCATTAAGAATAAGAAAAACTTGAAATTAATCTTGTAAAACCATAAGAAAATATAGCTTCGAAATTACATGTTCTCATTAGAGAACAAAACCAAAACCGAACCGAAACCGCGGTTTTTCCCCAAAATCTATCCGAACCGAAGTTAAAATTTCAAAACCGTCTACCTCTATTAAAAATGATGAAATTACATCATTGCAAAAATTTCTAACCGCTTTAAGTAAATTACAATTCAGATATTACAAGCCGAACCGTTTATAACCCGAGCTGTTTGCCAATCTGACCATAGGTTGGTGCCACCCCTACCCCGGAGAGATTTGCTGAACAAATTTTGGTATCCAATCTCTAACGTAAGAGTGAGACATCCTAGAAGTTGTTCTCTGATTGAGATAGAAAGTAAGTCATTAATAAAACATCGCTAACGGCTTCTTGCTGAATAATTTCTGCAGTCTCTGTTTTCAAATCTCAATACTTAGCAAGAGCCTTGAAAGATTGAATTAAATTTAAGGGTTCATAAAGAGCTTGCGTTTGGGTGATAAGACGCAACACATATTTCATTAGTCGGCCTGATATATATGCTTTCCAAACATTCAATGGCATCATTGTAAGCATGGAACTTTGCAATGTAGTCAGAATCTGTTGTGGATATATAATAAATAAATACATTTAACATATTGGGGTTGTCCTCCTCTATAGAAGATAGGAAATTACAAAGAAGGTCTAAACCAGTGAATATATTGTTCGGTGGAGCCATACGTATTCGATTTGAAAAAAATCGTTCAGAGTCTAGGAATTTCTCCATTGATATGGAATCGTATCTAAATGACTGGAGGCGATAAAGCTGAATAACTGTAGTTAAAATTGTTGTAACTTTGAAAAGAACAAACATACACAGGATTTAGACAACAATGTGCACACTAACAGAAAGATTATCACAAATTTATATTTAAGCACTTTAAATGATTGTTAACATGAATGTTTAGTGTTGTTATGTCACACATATTATGCAAGACCATGATTTATCTAGAGAAACATTAGTATACAAAATGTCATACGATACCATGAACTTTTTACTATCTTGTTTCGTTATATAATCGGAAAATTGCTTGCAATTCGTATTGATTTTTGCTTTTGGTAGTTTGGACAAAATTGAATTTAATTTATCAGATAATTTCATATTAATGCTGTCACAAAAACTTGCAATCGGTTTAAGTGGTATTTCTGGTTATAATTTTGAAGCATAGCCACCAGTTGATTTGCTATTCTCATAAAAATGTTTGGTAATTTTGTTTTGCTTTTTCAATTGAAACAATCTTGCATTAAACTTATTTTAAAATATAGGAAGAGAGTTTTTTGAGTTTTTGTGGATTATAATCTTTTCAAATTCCTTTCCTTTCCTGGTATCATATGACATTAAGAGTTTGTATACTAATTTTCCTCTAGAGATTTCAATAGATGCCGTAATAAAATTATTGAAGAACAAAGACATAACAATATATGATTTAGATTATGATACAACCTCTTATTATTAGCAACGAAAAATACACTAATGGAACTTTTAAAGGAGATTTTTATCTATAGAAAGACGGATTAGCAATGGGAAATTCATTGAGCCCAATTTTAGCTAATATTTATCTTTCTTCAATGGAAGAACAATATGTTGAAAACTATATAGAGTTCAATTTCTATCAAAGATATATGGATGATATATTTATTTTAGTTGACAATGAAGAAAACGCAGATCAAATGTTAACTAAGCTAAATTCAATCTATAAAAACATCAAATTTACAATGTAAGAAGAGGAAAATAGCTATTTTAATTGCCTAAATGTTAAAATAATGAAGGATTCAACAACATTTACAACTGGAATATACAAGAAACCATCAGATACCGGTCTATTCCATAATTTTAATTCAAATTATCCTCTATTAAAGGATCAATACATGTTATATTTGATATTGAAAGCTCTTATGACAGCATTAATCAAGAAATTATGAAATTGAAGGCCGACTTGAGAAAAAATGAATATCCAAACAATGTTATTGATAAATATATCAAAGAGGCTAGTACAGAAATAGTCACGAATGACAAACAACATGTATTTAAAATCCACTATCGAGGAATGCATGCAACAAATCTAATACATCAAATGAGAAAGATAGAATTCATTTAAGAAAAAGTAAAATTTGTTTACAAGATCGATAAACTTAATGCAAAGCTTGGCCTTAAATCATCAACCATCATGTCATTTCAACAGAGTCTAAATACGAAAGACGATTATATACATAAACAATTGTTACCCATAATTAAGATTTAATGAAATAAAATATTATTATAAAATCAAGTAAATTTAGAGAAAATTATTAATATAACTTAAAAATGCTCAATAGAGAAAATGTTTAACAAGATCAATCACCAAAACGCAGAGAAATTAACACGAAATTAATTCAAAAAATTGGAATAAATTTAAGAGAATGTCTATTAAAATTGGAAGTTGAAGCTTAGGAATCCCAAATTAAAGTTTTAAAGCTTAATAATGAGATCATTAGTGGCAAGTCTAAATTCCAGAACAAATTACTTGATAATTCTGACTTATTAAATAGTTAATTGGATTTATAAAAATCATTAAAATTTTATATCCTGTAGACAGCAATGAGTGTTGTCAAATAGTTAAGTTCTTATATATAGCTTGGATTCAATATTTCGCCTAATTTGGCACATCTTGAAGCATTTGTTATTAAATTTAATCAATTAACTCATTAAAATGACAATTATTTTGAACTATAATTACAATATAATGATAAACGTTTAATATCAACTTGTAATTTGACAAAAAGGCACTTCTGATTCAAAGGCGAGCATATTTAGCGAAATAGTATACAATGTTGCTATTTGTGCAAGAAGTTTTATTTTTAGACAAAGTTCTAAATTAAATTTCTAATTTAAAAATTTAAAATATTTGTAAAAAGTCAGAGGTCGCGATTGAGCATAGTTTTAATAGTTTTTGAGGTATAGGCATTTAAAAAATTTTATAGGATCATGAAAAATTTTAAAAAATCCCCAGGCTGTTTAAGGTTAAAGTGGAAAATGAAAAAGAAGACCATTCCTTATTTATAAATATCTTGATAGTTAGTGAGCCATCACAGATCTTGGAAATTATATTGATACAAAATTCACCTTTTCAACTACAAAATAACTTTGTAAATGGCTCAATTCCGTCGAAAAATTATAATTGTCTTAGAAATTAAAATTCACTTAAGGATTATCTTAAGCCCACTTTCCCATGAATAGTAGTATTAAAATAATTCGCAAATTCCATTTTTTCACAAAGAGTATTAACAAAAACAAAATCTGGAAAAGGTTTAATATAAATATTTAATATGAAGTTATCACATCTTTTAATCCATAAACAAAGAGAATGAAAAATTACTTGTGTTAGTCTGGAAAAAACGCATTTATTCTAAAGCCCATGCTACACGAACAACTTTTGTCGCCAATTTTTGTCACCAATTTCTGTCGTCCGAACGAACAACTTTTGTCGCCAACTTTTGTTGTTAATTTGGTATGCTACACGAACAACTTTAGTCATTTAATTAGTTTTAGACAAAAATTGGGGAGGGGGTGCTACACGAACGATTTTTGTTGGCGACAAAAATTGATGATAAAAGTTGATCGTAATAATGGTCTTGAATTTAAGCGGCAAATTGCATAATTATAGCGCGCATCTCACTAAAGCATGGAGATGTCAACAGTGTGATCACATGAAGATCTTATTAAAGCAGAATTCAATATTTATTTAAGTAGGAAATCAATATATATATATATATATA
>CABFPE010000095.1:935328-952043 GCA_900660155.1 Hofstenia miamia
ATATATAATTATTTCTTTAATTAATATGGTACAAAGCAAAGGAATACTGTACAAAAAACGGATATAAAATGCATTGAAGTAAATGAAAAAATGTAAAGAGGGATCTATAGAGAGAATGATGCATTCTGATGACAATTTTTGCAGTTGATCAACTTTAAAGATGCTGACTTTATGGCGAAAATAATGGTATAATTGTTTTTTTGAATAAATGTAGCTTGTCGAAAATATGTAAACCAGAATATCGAATCAGATAGTTCAAAATCATAGCATTGAACTAATGTTAAAAGTAACTGGCATAATATGAAATAAATAGATTAACTCTATAGTTGGTTATGATAATTAACCGACGATATTGTGCTGCATGACTAGTATTTACAGTGACTTGTTTAGCAATTTCAACCAAAGAAAAAACATTTGTTGTTTGAAAATGGTATTTCAAATTACAATCTAGCTTCAAAATTATGTTAAAACATAAAATCAATTTTTCAATTTAATTTATGAAAAAATAAAGTCAATTTTATTTTTTTGAGGGCAATAAATATTGCTCTAATAATTACATTCAAACTTCAGTGGTTTTCAACATGTAGCACACTCTATTATGAATATCCAAGCATCCAAAGAATTGTCTAAGCAAAACCTACTAACAAATAAGTGTTGATTTCATGTAATCCAATGAACATATATTTAAGTATATTATATTTCCGAATTGGCACTCAGTAACTTTAATTCAAAAAGTTAATGTGAGTAGGATTTATATCAAAAATACACCTCAGAACATCATTCCCGTGAAAATATGCTATGCCTAATATGCCAGTTCTACATGTCTTCACTTTTTATTAATATTCAAAAGCATTCATTTTAAGATTTAAAGAAACTTGAAAAATGTTCGTGAGTACTGCACAAACACTCTCTTAATTTCTACCAACTTTGGGTTTGCTAATTTTGTAGGTTTTGGAAGGGCGCCAATAAATCATTATTGTAGCGTTCATATTGCAAACACATAATTAGAATAGTTTTTCATTACATGTAAAAAGCTTTGTTTACAGTGGTGAAATGTAATCAACTATTTTCAACTATTTATGAATATATTTAGTTATATTGTCAAAACTATGTGAAGTATTACATCAAGTACAAACGAGTTTGGGTTTCCGTTTAGAATTCAAACGTGAAACACAAAAATCATCACATTCAATGGTGGACTTTGGTACAGATTTTCGTACCCAATCCTTATCCGCATCTGTACCAATCCCAACCTACACCCGTACAACAATTTTCAAAAAGTAAAGTATGTTATATGACAAAATAGATCACCTTACAGTATACATTCCATCATGGTTTATTATATGCAGTTGTTAACTTTATGTCTGTGTGTGATGTAGCATATATAGACTTCTGTATAAGACATGGAAACGACACTTAACAGAATTAAATTGATAAAAATGTTGTCCCAAGCCATGACCAAAGAAATTTCAAGCCAACAACTTACTCATATGCATGGTTGGGACAACTAAAATAGTTTTTGAAAATAACGTATTAAATATACAGGTGCAGTTGACCTTTTGCGAAATAGAAAATTATAGTTATATCAAAATCCTAACTCGAAGAGGTGATAATTTCACCCTGATAAATGGCAGTGCTGCATAAATTTTGGAGAACAAATATTTTTATCATTAAAAATAAATTCATAAACAGAGATAGAATTACATAGTACTATAAATTAGCGTAGTAACTTATGAATTTATTTTAATAGTTAACTTTTAGTAAGTTAAAGAATAATTACTATATAATTTCAACAAGACTTCTGCACTAAATCTTACTTACAAATTCAGTTAGAAGGAAAAAAATGGAATAATACTATTTTGTTCAAGTAACCTCATAAGCTGTCACACTGAATCTGATCAAGAATTAAGCAAAAATTTAATTGTTAAATTAAATTAATGATTAATCGATTAAATTCCACAGTCTTACTATCAGGCAGTAATTACAGACACCAGGAATAAATTGAAAATAACGCTCTATTTTAAAAACGCACATTGAAAATGTCTCTATTTGCATGATACTGTGAAAACACTAAGATGGTCCGGCCTTTAAGCATTAGCTGTTTTAAAAATGTTTTTCGTTGTCAATATTCCCACACACTTATTTGATTTTCCCATTGAAAGGTAAATTTGTGGCGGATGGAGGGAATGTTTTATTTATCAGGTTGGATTGTTTTCATTGTAATTTGGCATACTAAAACCGCAGAGAGGTATTTTGCATAAAACATGATGCAACAGCCGTGGGAATAATTTAAAATAGATTCGAATATATCATTCTATAAATCGACATTATTCTAATTGTGTAAAGCATCTACTAATTAATGATCTCGTATTTTTATTAATATATAACTTTGTCATAATTAAATTTTAGCACCCTGAATATGACATTTCCCACCTCAACAACATAGGAGAGTAAAAGAATTGCATAGACATTCGATTCAAGCGTCCTAATAACTACATTCTCTGCTTCTAAATGTGAAGTTCTTGGAGATGTTATATCTTCTCTTGCTTATATTTGCATATATTTTACCTTCTTTTTAGTGTAAATATAATTAATGTCTTTGGTGAATTTACAAATAATTTTAACCTTGAAGTTTGTGCAATGGAAATTTTAGAGGACGCATTAATGAACATCTAAAACGACACATGGAAACAGAAATATGTCAATATGAAATAACGAAAAAGAAAAGAAATTTACAAATAATACTTCAGCATCAAATTTCAAATTTAGTGGAATCAATAGTTATTACTGAACATTTAATATAAATCAAAAGTTAAATAAATAACGAATTTTTAACGAATTTTGCGTATTTTAAATAGAAACTTTTGTAAAATATTAACGCATTTAATGTTAGCCTGATGATGAAGCAACCTTAATTACGAAACGTGTTGATAAATTTACCTTTTGTATATATATATGTACATATATATATATATATATATATATATATATATATATATACATGTATATATACTAGTGTTTGGAGTGCGTTCTGAAGGATTTCGATTTAGTTCTTTCGATGTATATTGGGAAAACTAGTTAGTCAGCCTAAGTGGGTTTTATTCACATCATATTTCATCCTTCATTTTAAGTTTTTATTATTGTCAATATGAGAAAAATCGTCTTAGCAATGGAAAGATATATTTGTAATTTAATGCATATAAAACTGAGAAAATGTTTATTATAATCTATTTTACTTCCATTCAATATTTTTTGAAAAAACGGCTGTTACTGATCAGAACAGGGAATCCCAATGAGATGCCCAATAAATTTTCAACATTCAGGACTGTAGCCAGAAATAGGAACTTAAGGAGGTCGGCACGAATTTAGGAGGGCCGGGGCTCATGGAAATTTCGGCATTCCTTAAAATTCGAACTAAAATATAATCAAAACTGTGCAGTATTTAAATCACGGTCTGACGATAACATTTTGTCCAAGTATTTAAAATAATGAATATCACACAATTCGTTCGCTTTTGTGGCACAACAAACATGTAATATTACATTTGAATCTAAACGAACAAAAGGTTGACCAAACAAATTAAAGAGCTTTACAAATAATGAAATACAATAATTTTTTAAGAGTACTACATCTCCAAATAAAAAATCTAGATCTATGTTTATGCTATCGTACATTGTGCACTTTCAATGTACATAAAACAATTAATTTTGAATTGTAGAAAATGATTGTTTATCATTATAATGACCTCATTATATTTGGATGCAGTTCTTATTATTATCCAAAAACAAAACGTTTCAAACAGCATAGAGATTCTTAAAATAACAAATTCTTTGATTTGATTACTTAAATTTAATGCTCGCCTGAGCGTAGTGCATTTTCGGCCTAATTTTCGTGCATATTACTGCAAATTGGCATGTCGTGATTACAGTAGGCCTTGCTTGCATTCATGACCTTACGTAGGATTTTCTGAAGTGGAGATATCAAGTAGTGATCAAATGAATGTTCAAAGAGGGGCGGAGCATCTTGAAAATTTTTGAAAATATTGAAAACTTTAGAAATGCATTTCACAAAATTTTTGAGAACAAAGTTACAAGAATTGAA
The DNA here is from genome assembly GCA_900660155.1 of Hofstenia miamia. NCBI lineage: Eukaryota > Metazoa > Xenacoelomorpha > Acoela > Hofsteniidae > Hofstenia > Hofstenia miamia. The sequence continues at coordinate 939,430 of CABFPE010000095.1, forward strand.
TTAAAAAAATACATGCTGATTTTGTTTTTAGCTTTATTGTCGAGGAATAGGTTCCTGACCTCCAGAGGTAGAGCTAGGCGCCGCCTCGCCACGCCGCCGCCGCTGCTGTTAAAAGTAAATCGCCGTGAAACGCCGTGGTTTTGATATACATTGTACTTGCAATGGTAACGCCAAAGTGTAATATATCTAATATCATATACATATAGAATACCTTATAGTTATATTTCAATGTTTACCTTCTATGTACAAATTCTATATGCAAATATGTATAATTTAAAATGAAATATATAGATTATTTACAAAAGTTTAAAACACAGAATGCACAAAGAGATAAACAAGGCTAATACAATTATATAAAAAAACTCAAAATGTCATATTCAAGTTTATTTGTAAAATCTATATTTTCTGTTGAATGCAAACCGCCAATCCCACAATATGAGAAGAAAGTATTGGTTTTATTATTAACGTCCTGTGCAATCGTTGAGTTTTGCACCATTTGAAGATTGCATAAGATTTCTAAAGTAATGTTTTAGGAACTCATATAAAAATATTAAAAATGTTTGAGTTTTTTATTTATTATAAAAACAAAACGTAGGTTCCAAGCAAAATCCTGAATTCCCAAAATTTAACATCAATCAATCAACTCAAATATAACTGGTTGCAAGACATTTTTATGAAAAATAAAACTGCAAACCATTTATAGTTTAAACGTAAAATTCACAAAGAGGTTAGTAAAATATGTTACATCGTTTTTGAGGAAAAAATTACATAAACAATTGATGAATATATTGTTTTCTTTTACCCTTGCAATATTTCAAACATGTTTTGATAATTTGTTGGATTTACAGTTATAAATATTTAGAAATTTCAGTATAAAGCTTGTAATTTATGTGTGGAATATCAAAAAAGTTCAAATTACCGTAATAAATTCAGAAGTTAGACCAGCTATAGATTAGTTTTTTGGCAAAAAACTGTTCATGCCTTTAGTAAATGTTTTGTCAATTCCCGGTATAAAATATATAAAAAAAATTACTACTAAATTTCCATTGCAATAAATTTCGCCTGGACATCATTTTATAATGCCTCATATACAATATATATATATATATATATATATATATATATTTTTATTCTGTCGCAAAGTCGTTCAACTGCTTTGTAAAATGAAGAAATTTGACTTACTTCTTGAGAATCAAGAATCAGATTTAATTAAGGCATTGATTAAGTTTTTGGAACTGCTTGCTAACACTTCAAAAGTTTAAGAGGGTTACAAGTATCCCACACTAAATTTCGAGATGGACTTTACAAGCATGTGCAACCAATTTCCAATCATCGTCCCGTTATTGCCGAAATATAACAAAGAATGTTGCAGACTAAGGGATGATCGATTGCCGTCCTTGCATATTCATATAACAGCAAGTATGTTGGATCCCAGCATGACAAAATTGAAATCTATTTTATACTTACTTACCCCCTCGGAATTTCTGTATTCTCTTATAGTTGAAATCAATACATTCAACAAAATGCTTCAAAGAAGTTCACAAATTTTTTCTACAAGAACTTCAAAAATTGAATTTTTGCAATTATTCCTGACTGATACAAAACAGTACAGGATACATTAAACAACGAGGTAGCAAGATATAAGGCCGTGATTTTAACTGATGAGGAAATCAACACTGAGACTTTGGTGTTGTTGTAGAAAAATAGATCATATTTCCCAAGAATTTAAGAGATAGCTCGAGCAATTTCTGCATTATCTGCCAATGCAGCTGCATGTGAAAGAATGTGGTGGTCTAGTGGCCTAATAATTACTCAAAAATGATCTTCAATGAGCATCATAAATATTTTATTGTCAATGTCTCTTCATGAGAACTATAATTTTAGTTAAAAAATCATAGAATTGTTTTATTTTTGTCCCACTCCACGCCACCGCCGCTAGCAATAAATTATGGTCACGCAGCCGTCGCCGACTTGATTATCTAAAGGCGCCTAACTCTATCCAGTGGGGTTTGTCCCTTTCTACGCGCCTGTCTACATAGAAAAATCAAGAAATTTTCAAACTAGACTACACACTTACGCAAATCTATGCCTTACACGAGATCAGTAATGCACTAAATAGGTTGACATAATAAGAAAATGAGTATAACGATATGTAATGCATTCAATCATTTTTATAGTAATTGTGTGCAATACAGACTTGTATTACTCATTTGAAACTAAAATGATATAAATCAAAGAGTAATTTTCACTCATCTTCTCAGCTGAAACATTGAGAATTTAATTAATAAACATTAAGTAATTATTGATTAAGAACCACAGTAATTACTTATATGTATTCTCTTTTGTATTTTACTCACTTATTAATTGTCAACTGTGGAGACTTACTGCCTGACGCCCAATTTTGTGGAAGGAAAAAATGTTTTTTTCCTCATTACATTGTCTAAAATTAATGAAATATTTGTGGAGAAATTGGAAAATCGCATTACGTTATTGAAAAATTGTCTTCAAAATGTACAACTTTAATTAAGTCGCAAACGAAGTTTGTATAAGTGTGTTTCTCCAAACTTAACCAATCATGTAAAACATAGATCTTTTGAAATACGATTTCAAGAATTGTTGAATAAGTTTCATTGTAAAGACGATCAATGTTAATACATTCTATTTATAGGTTGAGTAAAATTTTATTATATTGATTTTGAGTAGCCTCAATAAACTTCTTCAGAAAGAAACAATTTTTTTTATGTGAAATAATATTCTTAGAATAAGCAATTCTGCAAAACTTTTGTAGTGTATAAAAAAGTATATATAATTTATATCAGCATTTTTCGTACTATGTACAAATTATAATAATGTCAAGAGCGGATACAGAGGGGAGCCAAAGGGGCCATGGGCCAACTCTAAAATATGAAAAATTTATTAAAATTGCACAATAAAAATTATAAATTAAAATTCCTTAGTACCATCAAATGGGGTGAATAGGAACAGTTTTTTCAAAGACCTTGTATATTTAAAATGTATTTTACCAGATACTACACTATAATGTTGTCTATAAATCTTAAGTTTGGATCTCAATAAAAATAAGAATATTTAGTTGTCAGAATTTTTTTAAATTCTAAATGTATTCCTATTCACCCTTTTGGATGGGGGTGAATAGGAACACATATGATATTACTATAAATATTCCTTGAAGTTAGCTCCTCCCGAATTTTAAATTGATACCCTATGTACTTTTTCCAATTTTGGAATTTTTTCAAAGTAATTGTTGGGCAACCACAAAATTGAATTTAATTCATGTAAATGACCTCAAAATTGACCTGACGAATCGACTTTAAAATCCTGATACTGACCTTAAAATCCTCAGAATTTACCTTAATAACGTAAAGATTGGCTTAAATTTGGTTACACTTATTTCTACAATTCTGTCCATTTCACTATGCCTTGTGCCCATTTATTTTGGAGAATATAAATTTAGTATTGATAATCAAATTTAAATTCGCATTGATATATTGGAATTTCATAGAAGTAATTATTGCAATTTTCTACGGAATATTGCTGTTTTCAGCAAAATTAATTGAGAATTAACATAAGAATTTTCATAGCCAAGGAAGTTAATATTCAGGAGTTCTTTGTTTTTCAACATTTTCCTTTAAACCGTTTACGATGCTCCTTAAGTCTCCCATAGCGCTCACTGAGGTTTCATATTATGTAAGTATGTCTGCAGAATCGTTCACTTGCAAAGTCGATTTCAAGTCGTTTATTTCCTAACAAAATCAACAATAGTGGCTTCGTAATACTCAAATTTCATTTTTGTCAAAGATATATATTTGCAAGCAAGAACTAAATCCTGTTCCATCCACGCAATTGACATTTATCGGATATTCCAGTGTTACAAATAAAATTGATTCAAAATTGACCTCTAAAATAGCAGAAGCAGAAATTTTATCATTTACATGTCAAGATTGACGAATTTACCCAATAAGAATAATAGCAGTTATGGTTGCCCTAGTAATGATGTATTACATGTACATGTCTGTTACGATTTGAAAAAAATTTTGGATTTTTGAATTTTTAGCAATAAACTATTCTGAAATTTCAATTTTATACATAGCCTATCTATAATAATATTTTTGAAGTCCGTGCATATTGATGAATATTAAGAATTGAAAATTCAATACTCTGTCTCTCCTAGCACTCAATTATGCACTTCGCATTGTATTCTACTTTGGCCCCCTCTAAATTTTTTTTCTGTATCCTTCGTTGATTAATGTCACGCTGAGAAAGTCAATACAAGTACGTAGTGAGCATTGAGGATTGAACTTTGAACGTTGGAAAAACATATTTTTGTAAAAAAAACATTTTTGAATTTTAATTGGGATTTAAAAGGTTAAAATATTTTGAAAAAGATTGTGTTTTCAGCTAAATTATTTATTATTTTACAGCCCAGTACAGTTGATAACATAAATTTACAAAAGTTATTTAGTAGTTTATAAAGTAAAAATTGGAAATATTCGGAATATTCTAGAAAGATATTCATAAAAATAAAAATTATAGTCCATTATATTTTAAATTTCAAACTTAACCAATCATGTAAAACATAGATCTTTTGAAATACGATTTCAAGAATTGTTGAATAAGTTTCATTGTAAAGACGATCAATGTTAATACATTCTATTTATACAATATCATCATCATTTTAAAATCTTGTTGAACAAGAAATGCTATGAATAATTTATGAAATCTGTAAGTTTTTTGCTTTCAATGACGCTATTTATCACTTCTCATCATGAGACGCAGCAAGAAGACCAGTGTGTGTCAGTGTTAAATACGAGGGTGCCACGTCAGAGATTTGATTGACGGGAAGTAGCCAACCGAAGCATCTCCATCTTCTAAAGTGGTGTTCTCAAAATTGAGATGAACAAAATAGAAACGTCCTAAAATATTTTGCAATGAATTCATAAATGAAAACGATTTGTTCATTTAATTGATACTATGATATCTCTTTATATATATATATATATATTGCGGTAGGTTTAAATTTCCATAAAACACATTTCTTAGAATTTTTGTAGTAAATAGCGTATCTATAATTTAATAATTTCATTTTATTTGTTCTTTAGTTTGGATTCCAAAAATCGAAATAAATTTTTGTTTTAAAAAAAATTAAATCTCGATATGCTATGTGACTTTTAGATCAATGAAAACCAAAACATAGAAATGCAGTGAAGGAAACGATATGTCCTAAGCTATGAGATTTCGGACCCCGGTTAGGCTAAGCACACCAAAAATTAAATTTACATTATACATAGCGGATCTTCTTACAGCATATATATATATATATATATATATATATATATTCTAAAGCAATTTGTTCCATATGCACTATAAAATGCTACTTAGAAATTTTCTTACACTGTATTTCAAATATTTCTTTCGTCAACCAGTTTTTGATTATTTCAAATTTGAAAATTTTCTAAATAAAAAATCTATGTGTAAGCGTATAAAATAATTAAATTAAATCATTGTTCTATGCAAAGTCTAAAGAAAGAAGTTCTTAGATTTCAAAACAGTGAAAGCATTTTTGCTGTCCATGACATTTATTACTACATAATGATTTGAATTACTTAAGCAAAGTTAGCATTGTTGATATCTCAACTGTAAAAAAACTTTATTAGGAATATTTTCTCTCTCTCCTTGGCTTAAGATTCATGCAACTCTTAAATTTTAAGTGAGATTGAGGAAAAAGTTATCTTCTAAGTATTTTATTTAATAGTTATATAAATGCATTTTCAAAATTAATCGTGTTAAATCCCTTTTCTGCGAATCTAGAATCAGCGCCAGAGAACAAGATTAAAAAACTGACATTGAGAGCAGGAAAAATTCTCCACAGAGTTATTTTAAAGCCATTTTGTGCAACTTAGTAACCAATGTGACATGCAGAAGATCTGCCTGGTAAAATTCTTAGATATATAATTCAAAATGAATATAATAACTGATAAATAAAGTATCAATATAAAATTTGAGAAGACTTTAATCCAGACAAAAGGAATTGTTGGTATAAAGGCACGTAGAATATCCTAATGACATTCGGATTTTGGCTGATCCCAATTATCTAATTTTACAAAATATTTAATAAATTACTACAATTTGAAATTGTGTATTTAAACTATTTCAAAATACACAATTAGGACATTTTGAGAAAATTTTTTAAGTAACTTTGAATTTTATATCAAGATAAACTAACAAGTTTATTATTCCTATCCTACTAGCCCCGTGTTCTTCAAGATTGAGCTAATAACATTCAAATTTGGTAGAAGTTACCTTATTATATCTTAGAATAAATGCTTTACAAAATTTGAGGTTAAGAAGTTTTGACAGTAAAAATAATGTTCTTGACCATTTTGATATAAAAGATTTCATAATAGAAAAGAATATTCATATGGAAGAAATATTTGGGACAGTAAACCTAGAAAACTCAAAGACATCAAAATAAACAAACGTGACTGGCTATTGACAAATGGAGCAATGCTGAAAAAATAATATACATTAGTAACCAAAACAGGCGATGGAAGTCAATGTGCCCCAGTCGGAGCTGGTAGGGTTAAAGTAAAAATATTTTTTGCATATGATTTATGAAAAATTTTGAAACAGCATATTGTTTAATTTCTAAATAGATTGTTCTAAACTAATTTTGAAATACATTTTTATTTCATGTTTATAGTTAGATTTAATGCTGTCACTTAAAGATATAAATAACAGAATTATAAAATCTTGGAAAAATATAAAGTTTATTAATGAGGAACCACATCATATTACATACGAAAAATTTGGTTTGGATTCTGAGTCCCAGTTTATAATTGAAACAAAATAATTATATACATGAACATAAAGAAAAATATACTATTTGTTTTAAGTGAATCAACCTGGTAATTATGTGATAAAATTATAATAGAGTTAATGCTGCTTGGATTAACATTTGTCTTTGCATTAGATGTAATTATAAAACTCAATGAGCGTATGAAATTAAACAAATAATTTTATAGTGTCATTGTTAAAGATGCGGTGGTAGTAAATTAATGGAAATGCATTTCAACAATATATTTTGCTCATGTTTGTTAGTAACTTATTTTAATATAATATCGTGAATGTATTTTTTTAATTATTCTCACATTCTATAACAAATTTTCACATTTACGTAATCAATTAAGATTCAATAGTTGGAAAGTTTTCCATAGATGAGCTTCATAAACATGAACATGTTTGTGTGTTAGAAATGGCAAATCTTTGTTAATATTAAACTTATTTCTTTTTCAATGTCATTTTATAGATAATTCTAATATCAAGAAGCACTTTTCAGCAATGCTCATTTCGTATATTGTGTACCTACAACTGCAAATTTATGATTACTTTCACCCTATTTGACCTTATGGGGATTTCCTAACAACCACTTCCCATTTAAGTTTTATATTATTACCCAAAACACTGTGGAGCTTTTTCAGTGAGAGTTGGTGAATGATCCTAGTTTTTATTGGGTTCATAACCTCCACCTCTCTGCTATGTAACATTATAATTAATAATGAAATGACTGGTCAGTTTATTTGAATTTAACTGCCTGAAAATAGTTAATAAATGATAATTGCTAACACTAACATTCAAATAACTTAATTTTAATTCTCTGTGCTGTTGGCTTACTGCTTCAACATTTGTTGTATTTTCCAAATTTCTCAACTTTTAGTTGCTTACTTGTCGCAACTTTTTCTTCTGATTTCCTAATACTCTAGATGACTTACCATACATTTTGAAACAAACATTGTCTCTTCTCAATGCCACTATTGGGTGAGGTTAATGAGTAACAATTTAATTCAAAGTTGTATTATGGAACGAATTTGGATTCTATCAAATGCACGTACACAATATTTTAATGTAAGAGCCCTCTGAGACTTCATTGCAATTAGAGTTATGGACTTATGAGCGGATTCTTTTGGCGCCCGAGCCCGCTCGCATAAATCCATGTACAACGGTATAATATTTCATCTTAGCACTAATATTTTAAAAACAATTACTTCTGCAAAAAGTTGTACTGTTTGCAACTGACATTTAATAAAGTCAAACAGCAGAGGAAGCTGAAACAAAAATTTATTAACCAACAAAATCTAGTTGAATTATGATAAATTTCATAAATGCGCAAGCCATGTCTCATCGTTTAACTCTTAATTACATGAGCGGATTATATTTCATCTCTATTATAATTATATTATTATTAAAAACAAAATATTTGAATAAACTTGTATATTTCTAAAACAGCTTAGCGCATAAATGAGGAATTTATTTTAAAATAGCAGTTTTCGCTAAATTCTGCGAACAATTAATCTGATCTAACTGATATTAAAAATTAATCAAGAGAACGGGAAATGTTCCAAGAAGCCCACGAGGCTACGCAAGACAGTGAGAAGATTATTGTAGGAGTATTCTTTTTGATATGTTTAGACAAAGGAAAGAAATAGCTTAAGAAGGACACCGAATTCTGTAACCCGGTAAGTCGACTACTGAGATCCATCGATTTGACAAGGATATTAAATAATAAACAATGGTTTTCTTCATGTCTAAAAATTCAGAGCAAAAATTGAATATATTTTGCACCAACCAAAACTATACGCCTCAAAGTCACAGGTGCCATATTTTTAAATATTATTTCTACGTGTAACAACGACAGGGAAATATCACTAAAATAAAACGTTACTTCTAATTTAATAATTAATTAAAAATTATAAAAGAATATGGATTAAAATTACGTATCAAAAACTCGAATTTTTTACTCTCTTGAAGCAAATGTCTTGAAAAGTGTTAGTATAATTGCATAACGCCATCTAGCGAATGTCCATTGAGAGTTGTTTTGAAATGCCATTTGACAGAGGTCTGACTTTTAGTAAATATCCATTCCAACAAGGGAGTCAGTGAACGTGTCGCTCCCAGCAAAAAGGGATTGATTAAGATGATTAAAAACTATTTAGCGATTTTCACCCTTTTCAATTTTCTTTACAGGGTACATTCAGATACAGGTAAGATTTTATTTTAATTTTGATTTCGAGTACCCAAAAAGTTTCGAATTTTTGAATAACTAATTATATATTTTTAATTTTCTTGTATTCAATTATTTTTCTTCGCAGGTGACTGATGTTAATTAGGAAAAATGGAATCGTCTCTTTAATAATTCGCTTTTATTGCAAATTAATTTACTCCACTAAGAGAATCGAGAATAGGAGAGCTACTTAATTTCAAGTTATAACTAAGCTTACAAGGTGGCCGACGTTTTTAGTAAATTAATGAATTAAACGCTAAATTGATTAAAGAAATGAAATGAAATTCATTAAATCTATTAAATTAAATTATACTATTATAATTATATATTATATAATTTCTTATTGTGCTTGCGTGAGCAAACTTGTAGTTGTTTATTGACTGCGGTGAAATAATTACACAATTTAGTTAACGTCATTTCTGCTGCTCAAATATAATTTAAATTGTTCTCTATTAATATTTTTGAAATAGTCATTTAAGACACCATTATGATGACGAGTTTAGGAAATCGTTAATTTCCATTAAATCACTCATTAGAAAATAATACTGCCTAATTACTGGAAATTCTTTTTAATAAAGGAATTAATTAGTTTGTTAACACGTTAAAATAGGTCACATTTCGAGTCAAGTTGCTTCATTTAACACTGCCTATTCTATACTTCTGAAAAATTCAGACAAAAAAATTCGGCTAAAATTAAAAAACCGAATGAATTTAACTATTAATGCAATAAGAAAGTATTGCTGATTGTACCAAAACGCAAAACTATCTTTCGAAAAAAATATTTTAAGACAAAAAGTTATTATATAGTAATCCCTTTTTATATTGACTGTTAAAAATGTGCATCTGTCTTGTATTACAGATATTTATGCATGCATAAAAGGGAGTACAACAACTTCGATATTGTTAAAATTGGATGAGCTTAAAACTCATGAATAAAAACATTTTTGAACTCTGCATAAAAACACGTTTTGAAGATTTGGCATGTAATGACGATCTACTGTAATTAGTAACCACAATAATAATTAAACGCAGTTCAATGCAGCACATTGCAATTAAAGGATTAGTGGTATTATGGAAAGTTTGACTATATCCGTGTAATATTCATTGCATTTAACTTGCACACCTGCAACCTGCAAGTCCAACTCTTATTATGCGTGCTGCTAAATGTTTCCAAATTGTTATTGTAATTTTGTAGTCTTTGTTTTTTGGTTACGAGCTATTTACGTTGGCAAGGTTTGTTACTCTTTTAAATTGACATTGCTATGTGCAAAACATTTTATTGAAATCAATATTGGTAATAAACTCTAGAAAAGTCATTAAATTGTAGTTACTGATCGATTAATATGATTAATTGATTAATAACTTTTCGGTAACAATTAGTTTTCCCGTTTTTTGTACCAATTTGGAGGTTCAATAAGAAAAACATAAAAACATGTTTTTTTACGGTTGAAAAATTTCTTAACTTCTTTTCTAAAATTTGTCTTAGACATACACCCTGAAAATCATATATATATATTTATGCCTAAATATTTATAGCTGTCCATCAGTGGATATAGAATACCACAATTAATTAATTAATCTCTTGATATTCAAGTGTATATTCCAGTAACTAATTATTAGATTTATCGCTTAAAAAAACATTTATTGTTGATAAACAAAGTTTTTTCATATAAATAAGAGGGGCCGTAAGTAAAGTAGCTAAACTACGTCATATTTCCATTAATTAAGGAGAGATTCTTAATTGGGCTGAGAATATGTAAGAAGAAATGTTGCTTAAGATATTCTTAAATATTTTATGGCTTCATGGCAGTGTTCACTCATAGGATACATCGATAAATGTTCACAAAACTTAATTCTTTTTTCCTTAATATATTACAAAACAACTGTCCGTTCCGAACTGACTTTCTAGTCACACTGTCAAGGTACAATGTACTCTAACTAGTTTTCTGGAGAATTTTTCTTTCATATAATGGAGACTAAAGGGAGTTAGTGTATAAAAATATTGTCTAGTCAGAATTTTATATCAATTTACACAGTTGTTAGCTTTTTACAAAATGCTATTTTTAATGTCACTGCGGTTTTGTGTGATTTAAGCAAAAACTATTTATTAGCACTTTCCATTTAAAAAGTTCACTATGCAACGTGGCAGAAAAATGAGCGCCTTTTATTATATTATTTTTGTAAATTTATTACTAGCAAATTTTATGTTTCTAGTAATTCATTTTTTATAGCAAGGAGTGTTTTTCATTCTGTGAATACACTTAATAACTCCACATAATTTTGTTTCAGGTATAAAACAGTGTATTTGAGTCTTAAGATTTAATTGCCTACACAGAAAAATAAACAGAGGTAGTTCTCCCAGGGTTATGCATTCATCTGCGAAAGGCAGCATGCGCATTTCTTTGAACGTGGCATTCACCGTCTAATATTTGTTTTATGGTTTAATCTTGGTTAAATAACTACTGACAGTTTATTAGAAAAGTTAGCTGCGAAGCATTGTTTAACTTAATTCTAAATGTAATAACTCTATTTATAAACTTGCATTCCCATAGTTTTGATAGACATTTAATTTAGAAACTGTAAGAACCAAACTAAGGCTCAAATTTATAAAAATATAGTCGCCTAATAAAATCTGCGAAAAGATATACTGCATTTGAGGCTGCATAATGGATTAGGCAGAATTTAGTAATTTATTGAAAACAATGTTTTCACTTTTAGGAACATGATTTGTTATGAGATTGAAATTTTAAAACGGAAAAATCTCATGGTTTTTTTATAGGCAACTTGCTGTTTAATTTTTTGAAGGATAAGGCTGCTCTAAAATAATCAAACTTGGTTCATATACACGAGGTTACTTCAATTTGATATTCTTACATTCATGCACCAAAGTCAAAAGGGAAATCTTTAAAAAAAAGAATGGAAGCATTTTATTCTACAATTACCTTTCTAAATACATGAAACTCAACATTTTATTGATTAGTGTTGGAAAGTCTTCAGATTTTCAAACTGGAAAATGCTAATTTTTGGTGAAATTTTGAACTTTGGTTGGTTAATCATACGCAGTTGCCTATAAAAACCAGATGTACTTTGGTGATGCCCATGCATAAAAATCTAGATTCAGAAGATCTTCTGGAGCATCCAAACACACAGGCACAAATCCAATATTTATATACATCGATAAGTTAGTTAGAATCAAACGCTAACGTTAACCCTTGATGTATGGTACATGTACTACAATATTCACACATATCCTCTAACTGATTACAATTCAACAATGCAAAAAAATTCAAATTCAATATTATTTACTTATTTACGTTTAAGCAATTCTGTCAGTTTAATCATTTTTAAAGTTAATTTTTATCAAAGTCATGTTTCAAGCAGGCTCTTACAAAATGGCCTTTTTAATGTTTGTATGTCATATATATATATATATATATATATATATATATGGCACTGACACAGGGATGTAATCAAGGGGGAGGTTAACTCTCATTATTAGATTTGATTCGAGACCCTCTCCTTGTTAAACTAATATTAC
>CABFPE010000095.1:952385-964572 GCA_900660155.1 Hofstenia miamia
GGCTGTATATATATATATGTTATATATTATATAACAAATGGCTGATTCCAGGAAACAAATAGTTTGAGCTTATAACTTCAAGATTAAGCTTCCATCAAAACATATTCAGTATGGGATACCTGTTAGAACTATTATCTTTCACACTATGTCATGTATCGTGTAAAAAATCAGTCTTCATATAGGAATAATGCCAGTGCTACATAATTTCGTAAAAATATTAAATATTTGAAGTTTGATCTTCTACTGTATGATGTTTTTCATAGATTTCTTCTCTGTATAGCATTTTCCATCAAATTTTACATTTGGTGCAAGTCACCCATTATCATTTGTCATTACAGAAAATAATCTTGTTAGCAATGATTACTGCTGGTAAATACATTTCGTTAAAGAATTTTTATCGTACACCAGAGTAAATACAAGCAATCACTGGACGTTTTGGATTGGTACTTGAGATTTGCTTTAGATATTAATCATCTAACGTAAATAAGAAATTTCGGTCGAATAGAACAATTCATGATTGCGTTTATAAACATGGATCTCAAAGGGTTTCATCTAAGATGTAGATTTACTGATACAATTTCTTTACTACTTCATTAGAATCTAATAATCAGAAAATATACTAATTTACTACTAATGTTTTTTATAATTCACGCTAAGGTCCACTCAAGGTTCGGATTATTACACTGCAATACTTTGATTTTAAGTTTTGCAACAATTTGGTGAAATATTTTTTACTGAAATATTAAGTTCGCAATTTTTTGAACTCTACCTTTACAATAATTATTAAAATTTGTGCCAACATCATATTGATTACAAATGTCTATTATCAATAATTTTGCTGCGAGCCATAAAACCTGCATTGGTAAAATATGTCTACGAAAATGCTAGTTATAAAGGGAGTCTCCTGGATGAAATATACTTTAATTTTGATGTTGGTGAACCTTAACAAAGCCAAAATAGAATTATTTTAACAATGATTTATTAATTGCAGTATTAGCTATTTAGAAATCTACATAAAATCATGACTTTTATAAAAAAAACAATATGGAACTTGTTCTGCTTTGAAGTTGCCACTGGTAAATCTTTTGTTTTAAGAATTCCTGTGTTCTAAATGCAAAAAGGAAGACCCGAAGTCTATGGAAAATTCCTGGACAAATATTTTAAAATAATTCAAGACTCAAATTTTTCATTTCTAAGAACCGTTTATATGATATTTATTGAAAGAAACTGCGTAAAGACTTCTCACATTTATAGTTTCACAGGTGTCAATGATGTCATTAATTTCAAGTGCATACTTATTTTATGCAATAAACAGTGAAAGTTAAAAATAACTTAATGGACTGTTGGCAAAATAAATAATATGATTTACGTCAAGCTAACTATAGTTTCAAGGATTGATCAATCAATTCGTCTCCATATATGAGGAGAATCTAGATTTTACGACACAGAAACATCTGTCCACAGCATCAATTTTTAATTCTTCTACTGGTGGTGATGTAGTAAAATATATACATGGGCAACACATGTTTGTTTTCCTTACAAAAGTTATATATATTTTTATGAGGTATTGTTTAAAGTTACATTTTATTTGTTATCATACGTAATGTACTCAGTTGTTGGAAGCAACAGATGTGGTATCATGTTTGAAATATTGTAATTTTAACGGGTGTTTCTTATTAGTGATTCTAATTTATGGAACCTAATAATCCCATTAATTGACTACATCTGTAAAAATAACAACTGGTGGTTCCCGCTCCTTTGTCATATACATGTAGTACTATAAATTTTGCATTCATATAAAAAGATTATTATATTCTTACTATTATTACAACTAAGCCATGAATTTGTGAGTATGTTTCATTTGGATACATTTGAAACAGCTTTTTAATATGATACATGTACTATGGAATGTTAAGATCGAAATTTTACATTGGGGCAGAATTTTTAATTTCATTAATAGCTGGACAATTTTTACCATCTTTATGACTCTATGTAATATATTTTTTGAATCCATGAAATTAATTTTTAGCAATGAAGTTGTCTTTATATATATATTTTTTCTAAAAGCAATCAAAACTAAAATATGTCACATTTGGGAAGCTTAGCCCCCATTCAATGTGATATATAGGAAGATCTAACTTATATCAAAAACCTGCAATAGGGAAGATAAGATATATACTAATACTAAACACATGTACAAAGATGATGTGTTGAAAGCACTGTTTAACATTGTCTTTTAAACATGTTCTTTGCAATGTTTTTTAATTTTTTTTTCAAATTCATATTGGATTTTGTGGAAGATTTGGGAAAAAATTTTTGGGATTCGTCAATTCGTAAAAAAGTTGCAAAAACTTGTTTTAATAAGTTTATCATAACTCAATGTTACTTCCTATATTTGTTTTAACAAAATTTTAGTGTTTTTTATTGGTTCTGTCAAAGAGCCAAAAAACATTGTTTTAAACGCCTAAAACGTTTTTGTTTGTAAATATTACACTTTTTACCGACCGTGACTAAGCATCAATTAGTAAGCCACACAGTGCTAATTTTAATTTTATAGTGTGAGCAACAATATTTTTTCTTAAATTATCAATTTTGAAATTTTTTTTATATTTCTTTCTTACGTAGGTCGTTAGTAGTAAACCAATACATTTTACTCTCAAAACATTGAATAATTTCAACCCAACCTTTAAAATCTAGATAAAATCACTTTAATCTGAATCCCTGAAGGACCTTTTTTTGCAAATGTGAGAAAAAAATATTAATATTGTTTGTCCCATTGTTGTCAAATATTACTAGAAAAAGTTAAAAGCACGAATATAAGGTAAAACAAAAATTGAAAGTTTAAATTTAGAAATTCATTTTCATATTAAACAAAGGTTAAGAGAATACATTAGTAGCATGTATTCTAAGTTAAATTGGTTTTCATTCAGTTGAATTTCGAAGACGCGGGCATTATGATTAAGTGAAAGCGTATTAACAGCACTCAATTAACCACTTAAGTCTTATTTGTGCTTTTTGTCACTGTATAAATATATTTATGGATATTTTAAGTATACTCGTTTTAGCAACGTCGAGTTTTCCTTCGCATATAGAGTTATGTTTATGTAGAGGATTAGGAGAAAACCTATTTCCATGGCTTTACACTTACAGGAAATGTCCCACGAGACACCAAGTTATCAAATTGAACTAATAACAGATATGCGATGTCACTGAATAGAGAAAACATATTTCAGCTTACTAAAAATAGCGTTCGTTTGGACAAACTTTCTAGTCAGGACTAGTGTTGCAAAATGTATTTATATAATGTTTACGTCACTGTTTTAAAAATTTCTTTTACTAAGCTATTCAGATTTTTTCACTGACATCATAAAGTGTTTTCAATTTCATTAGTAAAGAGTTGTAAATCATTGCATATGTAAGGCACTGACACAGGGATGTAATCAAGGGGGAGGTTAACTCTCATTATTAGATTTGATTCGAGACCCTCTCCTTGTTAAACTAATATTACCGCTTTGAGGTGTTGGAAAAAATAATTTTTTTAAAAATATTAAAACACAGTAATCACATTTAAAGCATCGTTTGTTCATTGTTTAGTCCCCTCCACTGATACATTGCCATTTCCATTTGTGATCACCGTTTGTCACGAGTAAACGATTACTTTAAGCTTTGTAAGTCAGGATAAAATTGGATTTGTACCTAATTCTTTAAAAATTTTAATATTTTTCTATATCAAGCGTTATTTTTCATCTCTGCTTTCTGTAGAGATTTTTTTTCGTTCTTGTGTAAACATTTGCAGTAGTCCAATGTATTGTTAAAATTCTAAAGTATTGGAATGAAACATTATTTATAAGATGGCCACCTACGAATTTGTTAGTACATGGAGATAAAGATTGTGGCTCAATCTCACAATAATCACGCATGTCGCCACATATGCACACAAACAAAACTGCATTGAAATTTAAAAATGGAAATAAGATTGCCCTTAATTTGGTTTATTATTGGTATTAATTTTGAGAAAAGATAACAGATAGTGTCAAACGTAATATAAAAGATGTTACCAAGGGCTACCAGAAATGTTTGGCGGCTCAGATTGTGGTCGTCAGTTGCACACCCCAGTTCTAAAGCATGTTCCTGGAAAATCTTCCTTAACTATTTTAGATTAGACACTATGGAAGTCTGTTTTGTGGTTTTCAATATAGAAACAGAATTATGAGATAGTTGTGATATATTTATAGATTTATGAAGTGATATGTAAAAATTAGCAGTCTAATTCACTTTCATCAGGAATTGTACATTTCGACAAACGGAGATAATGCCGTTGAAGTTCATTATATTTTTTATTGCTTTGCTAAAACCAGTTTCTAATTTCAAAACATTAAAATTTTAAATTTATTCCAGCTCGGCTGACTTAACTGCCTGCCAATGTGCAACTCTGGCTACGTTTCGAAGTTAAACTATCTTTGAAAAACATTTAAAAACTTTAAAGTTCTTAAAACTGTTTTTCCACTGACTGTATTTATCTCTAATTTTTACAAAGAAGTCCTAACCATGTATTTTGCTTACATATTCCTTAAAATACATTCACATTAATGTCTAAAGTGTAAAATAGAATCTGTCACGATAAAAATTGTTTCTCAATTACAGTAAAAACTCTCTTCGTTTTTTATTTCAAAGTCTTGAATTTACTTAAGTTTTACAAATAGACCACTACTAGATTTACTTTAATGCATTTTTAGAATTGTCTAATATTTGAGGCATAAAAATGTTACATTTTGACATATTCGAGTGAAGTGTAAACATTAAGCAGCGGTGAAGTTGTGAATTTTTGACAAGCAATTGTAGTAACACTAATTTAGTTTCTGAACTGCCCGCCAAATCTCTCTTTTATCCGGATATCTAAATTTGAATTTGGAATTGATTTTTCTAGATGACTTGTATATAGAGACATGTGAGCTACCGAATTTAAAAAAATTAGTGACTGTGACAATCAAGGTGCTTCGTTAACTTGCACTTTAAAAAATTGTTTCTCCTCTCACACAATTTTTCGCCAAACAAAAAACTGAAAAATCCAAATTATCCAGGAAAGCCACCATTCAACAATTTTATCACCATACTTTAGAAGTATTTGTTGTAGTAATTGGGATCGTGCAACTTCTCTAATCGCTTACTCGGGCAGCTGTGAGATAGGCGGAAGCGGTTCGGGTCATTCTGCAGGTTGGGTCGACTTTTTGCCGATCGGTTTCATCTATGCTTTGAGCCTTTGACTGTTTTGTTGCCAGAACACTTAATCTGGCTGTGTTCCTAAAACCGTGGCCGGTCGTAAAGCTGAAGCCGTGAGTCCTTACATTACAAATATATCGATTGAGAATAACCTACTGGAAATGAGCCATCCCAATTTGCACATTGCGGCACATTGAACTGAATAGACAAATTAATAAACTTTTAAATCACTCGTAACAGAAATACTGTATGTAAATAATGAACCAAATAATTCTTTTTTTTTAAAAATACGGATTTTAAAAAGCTGTGGCTAATATCTTCTGAAATGAAGCTGCATAAAGGCGTGAGGACTGCTCGTGATCGGAGCAGCCGCAAAACGCTAGTCTGTGATACTTAATCCTATTTTTATTGGGCTTTTTACATTCGTCATTTATTGGGGTCTCAAAATTGCACCCCTTACTTATTTTCTTAAATAATATCCAAATACCTTGAAAGTTGGTAGATAGCTTCTCCTAACATAGAACATTAAATACACATAGTGATATTGCATATGGTTAGCATATTTTTTTGCTGACGTCGGCATATTTCAGCAGCAATATATAGCATTTCTTATAAGATCACACAGATAAAGCGAACCAATGCAATTTTGTGCTATTTTTTCATCTGTGATACAAAATGTATTGCACAATACTATTATTCCTCGTGTGCTACACAAATTTTAGCAAAAAATGCATTATGGGGAATAAAATGAGCTACATACGAAAAAAATTCAATATAAACTATGTTCTAACGAAATTTTTTGGGCAAAGATATTGACATAAGTTGTTAAGGAAATAGAGAAAGTACATTTCATATATATATATATATATATATATATATATATTTATATACTATGAACCGTCGTAGTGTAGTATGCGTGTCTGCCAGGATCTGTTTATCAGAAATTGGTGATGTTGCTGTGCTTATATTTGTAAAATCTAAGAATCGTTACACTCGCTCCAGTGTACACATAGATATTGCTATTTGGAGAACAAACACAGTAAGCTTCGCTCAAAGCAATTCGCAACACCTTAGCTAATTTCTTCTGCTTAATTTTATTCGCTAACCTAGAAAGTGTGACAAGTATCGACAATTGACCTAAAATTTTGAAAAATGAAGCATCGAGTTAGATAAGTAATTTAATTGACAAGAAATTATTTTTAATTACTTTCCGTCTAATTAATGTTGGTTTTTATCAATCGAAATGTTGCAATACATGTGTATACTTGAATTTTAATTACTATAGTTTCACCCTCCGAATACAAACTCTAAATGATAATGTATGCTTTGACAGTCGCTATTTAGTATACACGACTACGATATATGACATATGTTCTTAGTTGCAATATCTTTTTCTAAATACATAGGACTTGATTTTTAGGCAAAAATATCGCTGATTTAGGTAATAGGGTTTACTCAATTAAATTTAGGTAAGAAGAGCATGTGTAGTCAAAAAAACATCATTTATTTAGAAACAGTGAAAAATATAATTATTGTAGTAGACCTCCGAATTATATAAACACACAAATTTTCCAGTCAGACCATATTTCAACGTGGATAGATTGCGTCATGTATAATTGTGTAATTTTCTAAATGCAAAACTTAATATGATTGAAGTTGTCCCAATAATCACATAAGTTTAAAAAAGTTTCTTGTTAAATTTGATAATAATTTGGGAAATGAATTGTGAAATTCAATTTGTGTATTATCTTAGTACTAAAATTATCTATATTTGCCCCTTGAAATGCACCTTAAGCATGGACCCTAAATATATGTATATATGTTATATTATTTAGGCACCCAAGCCTAATAACTAAACAGTGGGCGTATACTGGCCTCTTATTTAAAAGGAGACATTTGAGAAATTCACTAGTGGTTTATAGTTTGCGCTGCACTTTACGAATGGCCTTTTCTTAGAACACACTTAATGTGAAGTGCGCAGCAGAATGATTTTCAGAAAAGTATGTGTTTTAGAACTGTCACTATTGAAAGTGTACTTGTTGTTGTTAAGCCATTTACTATTGTGTTGGTCGGTTTTTGAAGGACTGTGCAATTCCCTGGGAAAGCAAGATTTTAAAACATTTTCTTAATAAACATACTAGAAACCATTCAGAATTTTAAAAATACGTAAATATTGACAAGGCAGACATTTTAAATGCAAAAAAAATATATTTTTCATTTTTGTAAAAATTGCACATAAGTATTCTTTTCCCGCAGAGAGAAATAAGAAATTTCATTTTTCATAAAATTATTCTTCAATGCGAATTGTAAGGAATTGAGCTCTGTAGATTTCAGAACATTGGAAGCGTTTGTAGTGTCCATGACATTTATTGCCGCATAAAGACTTGAATTGTTTACTCAGAGTTAGCAATGTAAGTTATCTCAACTACAAACAAAACTTTTAAAGGCACATTCCTGTTTCTAGTTTAAAATTCATAGAAATTGTGACTTTTGAGTATTGTAAATATGCGGGTTTTATTATTTAATTTATGTGCATGGTATTGTTCAAAATTTATTTCAAATAATTTGGATATTTAAATGTCGACTATTCAATTTGACTGTATTTAGTGACCTTGTACAACGGTACAATAGACGAATTAGCCAATTGGCATGGAGAAGGAGCCGCTGGACGCACAAAACAAACGGTTAGTTATTCTTATTTGTGCTCTTTTGTGTACATGTGTGCTTGTTCATTTTACTGGAAAAATAGGTATATTACGTTTCCTTCAAATGCTGTTTTATGACAATGATAAGGATATTTTTACATGATAAAGCGTTTGATACATAGCAGGTCACGTGAACCGTCTAATGTGCGAATTTCATTAAAGCAATTTTGCAAATTGCCAAATCACCGATTTCGAAAAACGAAATTTTACAATTAGAAGTCGCTAAAACCGCTGCACTTTGAAGCTTGACAGGCAATGCTGACGTTTAATTAATTATTATTGAAATTGTTTTGTTGCAACCTTTATGATTGCAATTTAGGAAAACCGCGAACGCTTACTCTAATTTCTCCCTCATTTACAGTCATAACGCACATACTCATTAAATTATAACGCGGTTTGGAGTGAGTACGCGTTTAAAAATCAAGTTTAAAATAGTGCTTTCAAAATATCATGAATGGGATTTAAAGAATAAACACGGTGGTTCTACTTTCCATCAACTCTATGATGTGTGTGAAGTGATGAGTTTTAGAAACAAGTAGCAAATATTGCAAGTTAGATACCCTACTCGCTTGAAATAAAAAAGCAATTGTGTCGAGAAATTCAAATGTCTAGTCATTATTTAATCATTTTTCTAGGACTGGGATTAACAAAAAAGTATCCGAATTTTTCAGGTATTTATAAACCTACTCGAATATAGTTACGAATATCCGAAAAAATTTGCTCTGGTATTTGGACAATTTATAGTCATTATTCGAAGAAGGAAATTAAGAATGGCTGGTTGGTTTTGATGTGCTTAAGCAATTGAAACGTCAGTGTGCAATTAATTTAGAATCACTATGCTTGCATTAAGAATAATATTGAATTTATTAAAAATTGAAATAGATTACGTGCGAAATCTTACGAATTTCTGATTTCAAATTAAAAAAGTGAAGCTGGTATAAGTTGTCTTTGAAAGCTTAGTGAGGACTGGAATACTGCAATGGAACAATATTTGAAAACAGATGTGGAAAAATTGAGTCAGTAGCATTTTGGCATAATATTTCTATGAACAAGAACATAAAATAGGTTGTTTTTGGGTTACTGTCTATTTCTGCTTCCGGTGCTGCGGTTGAAAGTTTATTCTTAAGAATTTGTAATCACAAAATGTGTAGAAACAATTGAAAATCGTCTATTAACATTTAGGATTTCTAATAGCCCTTGAGTTTGAAACAAACCAGCACCCAGAGATTTTCTATATGTTTCCGAATTGTCGCCGTTATAGTTGATAATCGGAATATCTGAATACCAATTCATTTCGTTTTAATGTTACACTGATGCTAGAAACACAGTCTGGAAACACGTCGGATTCCACTGTAGGCAATTTCACAAGCTTCCTTTCCGGTGGATTGTAATTTCTTTACATTATATTCATAAAATTAATTAAAACAATGTAATCCATTAAAATATTTAAGTAATATGAAGGTTGAGATATTTGACGCAACTTGTTGCTTTGAATGCAATCAATGTTAACATTTGCTTTTTTGCAATTTTATGTACATTTAACCCCACTTTAACGTGTTTCACCTTTACTCTTCCCGTTGTTTTTTTTCAAAGTTCATTTATAGTTTTTGAAAAACCAATATTAAGTGCATGTAAAATAGCTTTCCGTGTTAATGCAAAGGTAGCTAATACAGTCAATTTTTCATGCATTATAACATGGAACTATTGAGATTCGGTGTATCTTAATCTTTTGTATACTCACTGACCATGCAAAGTTGCACACTCGTTGTCAGTTATGAAAACTTAGTATTTGGTAAACTTGGAAGAATGTACGTTATAACCTAATTTGATTGGGCCCCTTGTCAGCCTGTCAATTTCCCGTAAGCCATTTTTGACGTAGTGAGTAACGGATAAAATGTGCGAATAAATAGGTTGGCTTGTTGGCCCAAAACTGTGACCCCGGCCTTTTTCTAATAATTTCGGTTCCCTTAGACCTCTGATACCATTTGTATTTATATCACTTGGTGTGTAATTCTTTTCATCTGATGTCAGTTGCTTGATTAATTTCTTCTCAATCCAGTATCCTTTCATTTGAGATTCATATAATGAAGTTCTTTTGTTTGGAATCTGCGAAAATATATTATATTTCTTGTTCCTAGCAACTATCAGGCATAATGCTTACCATCATCCTAAAATGTTCTGTATTTTTGAGCTATTCAGCATAGTTTTCTAATGGCATGCTTCTTATAAAAATTGAGTGTATAATCCATTGTACTCATTGCTCTTGTAATGAGATTTTGGTTTTACGATGTGCCTTTAATTGACATACATACTTTTAACACATGATAAATTTTCAGAGCTAATGTAAAGCAATCACATAAAAAGCATACACTTCCGTATTAGAAATAATTTAAATTTAATGATATTTATCCGAGAAGATGGCTGGGGTATTTCATATTGATTATGCTAATTATTACATTGGGCTTTGGCGAAACGGTTCTTGTCAATCAAAGTGGAATATTCATTTTGCTTTAAAAGTTTTTGTAGCATTGTTTGAGGGTAAACAGTTTAAAAGAAGAACCCTGCATTTCACATCCGTTGTTCGAGAAGTCAATCAATATATATTGACAGCATTGACTTGCTATTCGATAAAACATCTGTTAAAAACTACCTCATTTGCCTGCAATTAGTTGTTCTAAGCGTTGATAATTCAATGCATGGTGTTGAACAATAATCCAAGTAGATTAATGTTTCTCAAGCATTCTTAAAACTCTATTTAATTGTTTTGACGTTAAATATATGTAACAAATAAATCACAGTTATTTTTCAGTCCCCTTCATTATTTTAATATATAATTAACAAATATTTGTATGTAGCTCTACAATTATTAATGAAAGCCAAGATTTATTGAAATTATTGTTAGCCTAGATTTTTCATCAATTGTATTGAATGTAAAATGTTCTTTTCAGGCGAGTCCTAAAATAATTCAAACGGGGAGGAGGCGATTCCAATTCTGTCCTAAGATTATTTATTTTTATAATCTAATCAAATCTTGCAAAATGCAACGATTTATGAGGTTCTCTACAAAAACCTTGAGGAGCTAGTCTTCTAAGGACGGCTGTTATTCATAGGAGAGCAGAAAGTTTTTGAAAAAAGTTTTCTGTCTTATGAAAATCACTAAGAATTATTTTGCATCACAACATTCATAAAAAATCAACAATTTTATACAATGTTTAGATAATTTTTTAAGGGGCACCACCCCCAAAACTGCATTTATTTCTTTTGTGCTCATTCATGTAGACGTAGATGTTCAAATAGTTGTTGATATTAGGTGATGCAAAATTGTTCAACTAGATAGAGCAAATTAGTGTTGCTATGACAATGAGGGTCCACACGGGAATACTTATGGGTGGGAATAAAGAGTTTACCAAATGAATACAGCGGGTTAGGGTTACAACTAATTGAATTCCCAAGGCTATTGACAATACTAATATGTTTTTATTATCTTTGTATTTAGTCACCAACTAATATTGGTGGACTATTAATTAAAACTTTATTTCTTAATAATTACTGAAGTAATTTGTCTGGCAGAATTTGTTTATTATCAAACAAAATTCAATTATTTCAATGAAATGCAAAAATATAATGAAACAATGTTGCTGAAATCCCTATATAATGTTTATAAGCATAGATGAACATTTAGCTGACAATTTTATAGTTTTCCGTTCAAAATATCAAATTATGGTGAAAAAACTATAATTAAATTCGGTTGTTTCTTATGTGTCTTCTTGTTTATAATTGGCAACGTCACACAGGAATTTGTTGATTTGGGACAGCTATTTTGGTTTGGGTTAAAATGCAAACGAGTTTAGTAGTTTAGTATGCGGAAGAATTTCTTGCACTATGCAAATATGACTACATTCCTTTAGGCGTATCTGATTATTTCAAATTTTTAGCAGTTACGAATTTCTTATTTTTCACAGAATTAATGACATTATATAATATCTCTATCATTGTACTTCTTGCCTAACCCTATTCGAAATGGGCTTTTTGGGTTCCTTGGACCCGGAGTTCGAGTTCTTCCTCCCCTTATCTAACTCTGTATTGGATTATGATATTAAAAGGAAGCACAAATGTTCTTCATATCACACTATCAATTTGGAACTTTCAGAAATATGATGTCATCATTTTTTTGATGACATCATTAAACTTTAAAATTAATTAAGTATTGTTCTTATTAGGTAGAAATGATGGAATTCATTAGAATTCATTCTTAACTTATA
>CABFPE010000095.1:964593-988306 GCA_900660155.1 Hofstenia miamia
TTCCTTGGACCCGGAGTTCGAGTTCTTCCTCCCCTTATCTAACTCTGTATTGGATTATGATATTAAAAGGAAGCACAAATGTTCTTCATATCACACTATCAATTTGGAACTTTCAGAAATATGATGTCATCATTTTTTTGATGACATCATTAAACTTTAAAATTAATTAAGTATTGTTCTTATTAGGTAGAAATGATGGAATTCATTAGAATTCATTCTTAACTTATAAAATCATATGCTTGCCAGCTTTACTTTTTTTACATTAACAATAATAGGAAGTTTTTTTGCAAAAATTGGAATATTATTCCCCCAGTTGAAAACAACACTACACATAAGAAAAGCAGATATTTATAAAATTATAATTAAGGAGTTATGATTCCCAATAATCGTTTCCTAGACGGTAGGAAGTCCTGCCTTAGGCCGAACATGGTTAAGTATAAGAAAGAAATATATTTACTATCTAAGAATAACGCAACCATTTTGAAACGGAACATAGGTAATTAATAAATAGACTGCTGTCTATGTGGTTGTTGTTAACCGATGGCCGGATACTCCTAATCGATGTTTGTGACGAGAATTTGCTGAGAGTAGTTCGCCCGTCCTTCGCTTCATTCAAATACCATTCCCAATGGTATGCCGCAGTTAATTTGACTCCCGGCATCTCTCATTTAAATCAATTACCATTTATAAACATATCGCACAATCTATTTTTATACATTCACAAAATAACCATACACCTTTTTAAAAATTATATTTATCTACTTTCATTATCCTTTTTTTTCAAAATCTTGGGATCCAATATCCGAAATTATTTTATATATTATATATAATGATTTTGAACATCAAGTGAATGTCAATAAACCGATATTCTGGTTAGTCTTGAAAACGATGATTCCTTAAATTTTGGAATATCGCAATCTCTTTACAATCCTTAAATGATCGATTTGATTTCAAAGCAAATCTCACAATTCCTAATGTTTCAATGATAATTTCGCCTTTACGTACGTTGTAATGATAAAAAGATGATCCAGCTACTGATCTTTGATAAGTTAAGTTTCGTGGGCTCATATTTCATTCTGATTTCAACTTTTAGTTTTAAAAGGAATCACGTGATGCTTTATTTTAGTGGAAGTTAGAGAATAAAATTTGGAGTGTTTGCGATAAAGATATCGAGGCGTCATCTAACTACCTCATTACCCCGGAGATCAGAAGACAACTGTCAAAGAGCATGCAAGTGGAAATAAGGTAAGTCTTTTTCCAGCAGAATTCACTGTGAATTCAAATTTCGTGTTAATTTTTTTCAATTATATTTCTCCTGAAAAATATATTGGTAAATACAGATGGTACTAAAGTGTGTCAAAAAATTTCAAATCCAGTGCGAAAGGAGTAGTATAATTTTGTACGAAGTCAAAATTTGTAAAAGTCGCATTACATTCACTACTTTGATGAAACTTGCATCAAAACAAATGAAGCAATTGGATTTTGACAAATCTTGACTTTTAGTATTTCACAAAATTTCTGAGCGGATTCACACAGAAAGTTGCATTGGGATAATTTGGAAAAAAAATTCACAGGAGCATAAGATAGATAAATCTCATAAAAATTAATACGAAAATTGATTCAGATGCAAAAAAAATAAACATTTAAGTGCTTATCAGCATTTCAAAGTTGGTCTCTCGATACTTTTACCCAGGTTTGCATTTATATATATATTTGTAATTGTGCTTACTATATCATTCCTATCTATGTAATAATAGTACACTATGTAGAACGATGGATTCTGCAAAGTGGTTTAACGTCAATATAAGATTGACCGTCCTATATTTACGACAATTGCCTGTCTTCAAAAATTGTCATTACCGAGTAGGTCATTAAATTAAGGAAGCCATTAAAAATACAGTATTCTATTAAATTCCTTGAAATAATTTGTTTTAAAGACTCTTCCTATAAATCAAATTGCGCCATCTCCACCCGTTTTTATAGCGATGAGTAAATAGTTTAAAAATGATAGTATTCCATTGCAGCAACGCTTGATAAGTAGAGGAGAACACTACTGCAATTATTGTTTTTGGTTTTGATTGGCAGAGGCCATGCTGAATTTGCAGAACCGATTGGAATGTGTTCTTATCTTTTCTTATTAAGAAGCGATCAAAGCACTTGCAAATTTTACAATTGCATGCTTAAAATGAAAAATTTCAACCGATGGAACAGCCTCCAACAGTCCTTAAGGACATTGATGTATAGTAACCTTCCTATTCATTTGCTTTAATGAGAAATGGATATTGAATCAAATTGTAAAAAAATGGCTGATAAATTCAAAGGAATCCAAATTGCCAGAAGAGTTAGGATTTAATGAAATCAAAAGTTATAACCACTTGATATGATAGATACATTGTAAAATGAGTCACTGGGAACAAATTATTTCACACAGTAGAGGTAAAGTTTACTGTTTTGTTGGTATTTGCGGTTGTAAACATATTTTTACGTTGTGTAAACAATATGCTGTAGACTTCCATATCATGTTTTGTTAGTTTTGTACAACCTCAGCTAAGAGATGTGGTTTGCATTTGCTGGCATATTCTATGTAAAGTTCTTGGAAAAGTGCATTTTTATAAAATCAGTTAACAACATACAGTGGTTGAAATTGAAGTTAGATTACATTTATATATATATATATATATATATATATATATATTAATGAAATTACATTTTACCATTTCAAGGTTTTAAATAAGAAATCCAACGATAAGTCTGCTATTATTTTATTTAACATCAAAGTGATCATTTTAGAAGCTTTTGAAACCGTGCCTACAACGTTTAAACCTTTACAATTCTACCTAATACATGCAAATGGAAATCGGGAATTTATTTTTTTCCGACTAATTACACAATATTGAATAAACAGACGTTTTTTAAATAAATTTATAAGAAAAATTAGGCTGAAAATAGGCCAAAAATAAGAGCAATATCTTTATCTTTAATTAATTTAAGTACGCTTGCTTTTATTTCTAAGGAAATTGTAAAACATATATATGTTATGTAACTTTACTAGAAGCAAACATTTTAATTTTTGAAAATAAATCCTAATTTATCGAGCAAAACATTTTTTTTACATTTTTATTTGAATTTCTGATGAAAGCTGAAGGACCTTTTTTGTTGAGGCCTTTTATTTAAGAACCTGTTAAAAGAGTTCATCAAAGTCAATTCAAACCAGCCAACATTCATTGTGGAAGTAACACCAGTTCATAGCGTTCTTTGTGCAATATCTTCACAATAGGCAATCCATTTCAATCGTTTTGGTAGTCTCTTAATTCATGTCATTATTTTTAGACCATAATTAAAATTTGTATTTACTATTTAGAATAAATAAGGACCCACAATTTTTGTTAAGAGTTATAAGCTACCGTTTGAGTTCGAAGTTCTTTGGATAGATTATGTTGAGGACCCCATTAATCAGAGCTTGGTTGAAAAAATTCAAGTATTTCAGCTGAATCTGAAGCATCTGATTCACTATAGTTATGTCTTTTGAATTCATGTATTTGAGAAAGTATGTTGTCGTTTTCAACGAATTACCATTTTCATCCATTAATATTTAGTTGTGTACGGAATAGTCAATAATAAATTTTACTATATAGACAAAGTCAAATGATCACATTATGCCAAACTTAAGTTTTTCTTCGCTAATCGACTTCATTGAATGCCATTATTCAAATCAAAAGGCTCTTCTCACTTCCTCCATTGACCAGCTTAGCATTTTATGGTTATTTTGTACAGAGTGAGAGGTTCTTGTTCTGAAATAGTCACTGCAGATTCCTCAAATTTCATAACTCCAATAAGATTCTGCATCAAAAATATGTTAGGAAATCCTTTAAAACTTTTATTTTTAATATTAAGTTTTTGGAATTTGTTTGCCCTTGAAAATATATCTCGCACTTTGTATGTCATGGTACTGAGAGCGAGTTCTGAACTATTCGTGTTTATGTTTAGTTTTTGTCTCAAATGATACGACTCCTGATATTTTCCTTAGCAAAAATTCGCTAAAGTCGAAAAAATGAGCACATGTTTCTTCAATTTATAACTTCGAGATAGCAAATGTAGAGATGGTAGAAAAATGTTTAACTGCTTGTTTAAAGATAAGCATTGCTTTTAGGTTTCTAAACATAATGTGCAGATTCGCAAGAATCGGCCCAACCCAGATCCTAAACACATGGGCAACATCAAAAATTTATTCATGCGCTATTGCGTGCGAACCTTAAATTACACTCCTAAGAAGACATAATTATAAGGAAAAATATAAATCACTTGCTCCAGGATTGTTCGTTCAATGGCTGAATTTTTTGTAGGGATTTAATTTCATTGGTTTCATTTAAATGTGAAATCAAGCAAACTGATTTCTATTACATTTCAAAACAACTACCCGTCAGAAAAAGGATAGTATCAAATACATGCAAAGTATCTAGGTACTAAATATATACATTCCCAATGCGCTTTCATCCAAGAAATTAGTAGATTTTGAAAAACGGAAATTTTCAATTTTATCTTTGATAACTATAAATGCAAATGACAGGCAGTAGCCGGGGCACAACCCAGAAATTTTCTAACTAGATTTTGTAATTATAAATGCTTGTTCGTTAAAAAATTGAATGATTTTTTATTAATTTCACACAAAAAAATAATTTGAAAAAATGATAAATGTTTTCAAAAAATTCGTAATGTGCATGTAATCAATTTGACTTGCCAAATTGCTGTTGTATTTTGACAATTTTTAAAATTTCACACCACAACATATTTAGTTAAAATCAAGGTGTACATAATAATTATGTACACCTTGGTGAAAATTGACCTTTATTTGAGGCAGTAGATTTGATAACAAACAAATTAAAATTAATTTATTTACCTGTTATTATAATGCAAATTTTCACCTCATTCCATTATTTGGATTGAATAAAATTTATTAGTTTTGAAAATAATTTCTTTAAAAACAATTCGAATAATTGAAATATGGTTTGAGTGTTTCCATAGTACCAATAATATTGGCATTCGATTATTAATACAAAGATTTCTAGTAAAATGTGCGAATTTCTAGAGTTCTCATTGATGAAACAAGGGCAATTTAAAATTGTTTAAATCTGCAAAATTCGAAAAAATTTATATAAACAATATTTGTAGTCAGACACTATGTATGAAAAAAAATCCATGCATATTTACACATGAAATTTAAATTTCATATATGTAGTTGCAGAAAAATATATAAAGTTTTTTCTTCAAGATTCAGTAATCAAATAATTTAAAAGTATAAGACTTTTAATTTTTCTGTTCAAATGTATAATTTGTATGTCTTAAATAGGTTTAAAATTGGTAATAAAATATTTTGTTGGCAGGATTTGCAATTACACCAAATTCCAGTTATCCATGCTTGAAGAAATTATACATACTATATAAAACAATTAATACTGATATTACTTTTATTAAATTCACATCTATTTGTTTGCTTTTAGGATTGTGTTAGGCCTGGTAGCTTTCCTTGAAATATGGTGTTTTTGTTGTAAACAAGCATCTGAGGCAATTCAAACCACACACCTATTGCGCGCCCTGTTTTAGGACCCGCACAAACAATACAAATTTTGTAGACAAACAATACAAATTACATATAGAGCGCAATGTGATATGACAATTTCGAAATAATTTGAATTCCTCCAATGTGGTTTCTTATCTCAATTGGTTTCGCAGCAAAAGTTGAGTGGTTTTCGCGGGCCTAAACAATGGCTATTATTTTGTTGTTTTCGAAAATTAAGATAAGTGCCCAACCTCAAAGTTTAAAGATAAAATGGTGGTTGCGAAGGTGCTAAGTCAATAATAAATAAACAAAATATGTGCTTCTATTTAATAAAGCCCAAAGCCAATCTTAAAACCCACAGCATTTATTTCTGTGTTAAATTCCTGAGAAAATTGATTGCGAATAATATTTTTTTATTTGTATTTCTATAAAATTTTGAGGAAGAATTAGTAGAGGGGGGAGACGAGGCTAAATGAGCGGCCACAGCCTCTTCGTTTCGGACAATTTCAGCAGAACCTGAATAACTCCAAAACCTCGATTTAGGATGTTGTTCATTTTCATCCCATTACTGAATTTGCAAGAATTTCCTCATAGTCGTCAACATCTTAATGTTCATCAATGAATTTCTCCAACGCTCAACCCCATAGCAATACAAGTTGTTTATAGCTCTCTAGATCACCTGAAGATATTTCACCCCAAAAATGCTCATCTGAACCTGAAGAAAACTAATAATTTCAAAATTATGCTCGTGCTCGTTTTACTTATCTACACTATTTCTGGACACTATTTTTAACACACCTAATAAATTTGGTTAGAATGCAATTGATCGCTTATTATAACGAAGTTTTACTGGGCATGCCCCCCCCCCATTCTTTGTAAAAAAAGGTATATCAATAAACGATTCCCTGGCCAAGTGAAAATACATACTCATATTTAGCATATTTAAACCATACAATATTTGTAAAAATTAACATTATGTGTTTGGTACAAAAAGTAAACCAAACGGTGTTCACGTAGTAAAAAAGTACAAAGGTTTTAATTATTAACATATATTGGCAAATGCTTCGCCCTTCTCCGTATTAATCGCCAGTCTACGAGAAAAATCATTGCTACTGTATAAGCTTTCGCTCTAAGTTTCCGTCATTCACATAAAACAGCCTGGTCATATCGAGTTAGCTTTGTGTGTTGTCCTGTTAACATTATTTACGATTATTGTAAGTTGGAAATCAAATTAGACGGTTAATACCGTTGATTTAATAATTGCGGATTTAAAGATATATCGTCTTATCTACTTAGTCGGAATCGTTTCTGAGCTTTATTGAATTATTACAAGTATACATTATATAATCATGAATGGCTGGGTGTATATGATATCAGAGAAAACTGCGTTATTTTCCCTTCATACTCGAGTAAGATTAGATTTGTAAAATTTGAGATATAAGAGGATTGAAGTTTCTTCTATCTTGAAATGTGAAGTATTACACACCATTTCTTAGCCTGATTTGAAACTTTATACTATAAATTAAAGCTTGAAGAATTGCTTCTCAACCTAAGTAGTCAAACTCAGAATATAAAAATGCGATTTTACTAATAATTAATGTAACTTCACACAGATAAATGCATAAAGATTCAGACAGGTAGCCACGAGGGTTTGGGGGGACAACACCCCTCGGAAGGTGAGGCAACCCCTCCTGAACAACAAACCAACAAACCTAAAAGCAAAATCAGTATATAAAAATAAAATTAATTAATTCAATTGTGCTTTCAACAATGCGGTAAAATGCATTTCTAAGTTCTATTGTTGGTCGCTTACGTAGTCACCACTAGATGACTTCTCCCATCAGATAATCCAGCCACGCTAATGCATACAACACAAATTTATAATGGTGTACTGTCTTGATAAATTTCAATTTAAATTTGTAGAAGGTTGAAATCCCTCTAAGGTGGTGATGCTGGCTACGGGCATGTGAAGATGTATCATTCTTGGTATATATTTTACTGGTTTAGTGTTACATGCTTAAATAGTAATCGTGTTGTTTGTCATAAGCTTCTACTAGTGACGCCAGCAATTTAGAGCGATATATTTTGATAAACACCAGTACTGTTGAATTAATTTGTCATTCTACCATATCGAATAATGTGAAACTCGGCTCAAGTATAACAAAGTGGATGCGAGTGCGTTTGTTTGAGCACAGTGTGAAACTATTGCTACGTATTTAATTTCAAATATAGTAAACTTTAGCCATTCAATAAACAAGCTTTCGAAATTTACAACATATTGTTATAAAATCAAAAGCCTTTTTATAGGTAAAAACATAAGGTGTGTTGAGTGTGAGGAATATAGTTCCTCAAGCGAAATTTCCTTTAGTTGCATTCATTTCAAGCGTTTTCTTTAAAAACTTTTCTTTCAAAAGAACAAATATTCAACAGTATATTCCTGGTATTATATCTACAGGGTTTGACAAAAGTTTCTAAGCAATACTTAATAAAATTATCTAAGGATGTATATTTGCCATGTGTATGAATATGCGGACTTCCCCATACACCAAATCACCTCAGTTTCCTCTGTATACAAAATTATGGTACACCCTGTATCTATAATTAACTCTTGTGAGATATCGTGGCGCTCTTTTATGGCTTAGCTGCTTCGTAGTAGTTTTCTTCACTGAGAATTCATTATTTTTTTAAGAGACAAATATATCAAACTAATAAAAGCTTGTGACACAGTAATGCAGTGACAGTATAATATCCATGCTTTGACTTCTATTTATTGCAAAATATTAAATTATTTATATTTCTACATGTATTTAAATGGCAAAAATAATAGGTAGCTTCGCGATTTCGTATATCATGTGTTTTTTCCGAACCTTTTCCTCGAAAAATGAAGACTTAATGTCTAAGTGCAGTAAACTCAATCCATAACTTAGAGTGTAATTTTACAATAATCCAGAGTAGGCATGAACGGCAAGAACATTTTGAAACAATTTAAATTTTTCGGAAACATTTTAGTATAGATTTTATACACAAATTATCTCTTCCTGCCAAAATGATAAGATGTGACGTTTCCTATTAAAATGTAGACTAGTGAATGGCAGTTGAGGTTTTAAAATACATTTCAAAGCGTCATTTATAATTTTCTCATAATTTTTACCTGAAATCAATTACTTCACGTTTTCTTTAAATACCAACAATCTTGTCTCTTAACTATTAAGCCGTTCTACATAATGTCTATAAACATTTTTATTTTAACTTATGACTTAAAAAGAATGGTTTATCATATACCACTTAAAAATGAACACTTCAAGACAAATTTCTGCTTGAAATTCCTACTAATATTTTCAACTGCGAACAAAAATGTGTCTTTGGCATGGTGATCATCCCACAAGATTAGAGCACGAAGCCATATTCTTTGGATGTGATTAAAAAAAATTTTTTGCCCATTGAATTTCTTTTAATGAGAAATCACAACAACTTGTGTCCTTTCATACTCACGGCAAAAAGACTCTTGATAAAATTCTTACCAACAAAAGTGAACTTTTTGGTGATCCTTACTCATAGTCGAACTGTTGGATTATCACCACTGAAAACAACACCAGCTAATTCGGTACAAATTTCTTAAAAGATGAATAAATCCGAAGCAAACAAAATGCAGACTAGAATTCAATGATAGAGTGTAACGATTTCGTATCTTCCTTGACTGCGTTCAGTAAGTTTTGTCCGAGAATATAAAGTCCTGTTTTCCGCTACAAGCTTACAAATCCCGGCACAATGAGAAACCATGGCCTAATCAGAATATTTGGGACTTAATTTAATCAACTCGAGAACAGCGGCGTTACTACATGAGCAGACCGATAAATTCAAAAGAATCCGTAATAAGACTGCAAGGATTATCAAAGCAAGGAAGAAGAAATGCTACACTGACAAACTTAATTCAATTAAGACCACTAATCCAAGAAAGTGGTAAAACACCTTAAAAAGACCGCAGGTTGTCTTAAGTCTAGCAACAACAGTCTCTCTTTGGGCAAGCCCCTACAGGCGCACACACCCGAGGAACTTGCCAATTTCATTAATCAGCAACTAGCATCGATTACTTCTAACTATCCCCCAAATTAAGTGAAAACGACCAAATTCCTTTCAGGCGGGATGATGTACCTTTCCAAGTAGAAGAACTTGAAGTTTATTGATACCTTAGCAATAATTCTAACGGACCTGACAGAGACGGCAATAAATTCTCAAACTGGATTTTTAAAGACTGCTCACAAGCGAACCTATCCAGTATCACAGTTAATTAACATATCTTTCAGACTTGCAGACTGTTCGTCTTTTACTCCTGCAAATATCATCTGTATCGAAAAAAATAAGCCCGTCGTTGATCCGTGTACTGACATTCGACCCATTTCCATTACTAATTCAATTTCCAAAATAATGGAAGACATTATATTAAATAAGGAATTGATCTCAAAAATTACATAGCTCTCTATCTGAAACAGTACGGTGTAGTACGTGGAAGCTCGACGGTTATGGCCTTACTCGATTATTACACATCAAATCATTACATCAGCTAGATAATGAGGTACCTTTTCCAGGATCCTCTTATTCGACTTCTCAAAGGCCTTCGATATGATCAGCCACTCTTTGCTTAAGCAACGACTTTTGGATATTGACGTCAATAGCTATACACTAAATTGGATTATCTCATTCCTAACTGCTCGGAAACAGAGAGTCATCATTCGCAATGGCGTCTCCGAGTGAAACATCATCAATGCAGGAGTCCCGCTAGGGACAAAATTAGGACCATATCTATTTATTCTATTCGCCGATAGCCTTTTAGATCACACTGTAACCGGCTAAAGTACTTTGATGACAGAACGACGTGGGAAGCGATACGCAGACACAGCACTGGAACTACGGCTAATATATTATTCGAAGTCCCACAGTAGTGGTGCATAACGACATGAAAGTGAACCCCAAAAATGCAAGGAACTTATTGTATCTTTTCTCCATGATCATTCGTTGCCAAACAATCTTACACTAGGCAAACATATCATTGAATGCACTAATTCCGTCAAACTACTAGGTGTTGAACTTCAATTAAATTTGAAGTGGAACCGCAACACCAATTACATTGTAAAGAAAGCTTCCAAGAAACTACATTTCTTACGTATGAGCATTCATAGCTCTCGCCTCGCGATTCCTTTACTTTCCACTATCCCGCCGATACTTGAGCACTGCTCCCCGTTGTGGCATTATCATCTTCCAAGTAAGCAATTGTCTAAGATAGAAAATGTGCAGAAAAGAACCTTTCGAATTATGTTTCCACATCTCAAGTATGATGATGCGCTGTCATATTTTGGTGCAGATTCCTTATACAACCATCGCGAATCTATATGTGACAAATTATGACTTAATATACAATATTCTACTCATCCACTTCACCATCTCCTACCTTATGCACGTCCGGCTTTGCCGTTCCTACGCCCACAACGCTCTTATGACACCTTCTGTCACACGAAAAGACTGACTAATTAAGAAGGCTTAAAGTCACTCTTGAATGTAGCATTGTAAATTGTTTAATCGATTACTTGAGTTTGGATTATGTACTGCCATTTTGACCTTTTGGTCACAGGCAGTTAGTTAGAATATATTATCAATCATCAAATGCATATGTATTTTTAGAAAATGCTTAGAATTATATCATCAAATATCAATACCTCTAAATTTTTTACACTAAACCATTAAGAATTTGAGCTTAGCCTTTACCTAATACTAAAACTAGTATAATGAATTTTAAATTATTTAGCAATACTTGCAATTTAAATGATATAGGATAGAGAATTTTTTTAAGTTCATTCAATTCAAAAATAACTAACTTATTTTTAAACTTTCAACAGATATATTTCTAATTATTTGAATCCATTGTGTCGCAACTAATCAATTTAAAATACATGCTCGCGCGGGCCTGACGTCAGAGGGCATCGAAATCAGATTGATGTTTAATTTCAACAAAGACCTCTTACTGTTTTCTCTTAATCCCTCCTGTCTCCTAATAATTAGATTTATCAAACGAGCTTAAATGTCATTGATGTCTTTAATTAATACGACCTTGTAAAGAAATCCCTTACTTTTATAAGCATATATACTAATTTCATCTCATAAATTCTAAACTTGTTCTGCGATTGCTAACCTGGATAATTTATAAATAATTCTTCCTGCATAGAAATTAGGATTTGAATGGCATCTAAACCTATAAGTTCCCTTATCACTGCTTTATAGTGACTTAGAAATTCTGCATAAACTCAGTGATATGCAACGTGAAGGCCTTTAGACATTTCTTACCATAAATGGCATAAATCATCGTCAAAATTCTATTGTCAGTAAGTTAGAAAAGCAATTTTAAAAATCAAGCAAAACGCCAAATCACAAACTTGTGAAACGACAAGAAGAAACTACTGTAGGTTTTCCTCATTACAATAATCTTTAACTTATAAATAACTTTAGGTGACTACTCTACAGTTACTAGATCCTCCTTTTCACCCTTAGCGAGTTTCTTGTCATCCTTAAACTCAACCTTTATGTGTTCTACTGCTGAGTTGTTATTATGTTGCAGCACATATGTTAAAAAAACAGCCAATGAGTTAAATTTATTCGTTGCATTCCAAGACAATTTTTTAACTGGTCGCAGCTTCAAGATCCTAACTGTACATTGTACTGGTTAATGCAAGTACAAAATATTTGTGCTACCCAAGGACTCGATTGTTGCTTATATTTTGCTATTTTCAATTATAAAGACGATGGGAAGTGTAGTTTAAAAAGAAGTATTTCATTTTTATAACATTATACAGAACTAATTCCAAGGTCGAGGTGTATTCTACGAGTTCACTTCAGATAAGGGTATGGGGCAAAATGAATATAAGTGAATAATTATAACGCTAATAATTTCGTGTTGGATAGTTCGTCTACATGATATCTATTCAAAGAGGGATTG
The DNA here is from genome assembly GCA_900660155.1 of Hofstenia miamia. Taxonomy (NCBI): domain Eukaryota; kingdom Metazoa; phylum Xenacoelomorpha; order Acoela; family Hofsteniidae; genus Hofstenia; species Hofstenia miamia. The sequence continues at coordinate 977,136 of CABFPE010000095.1, forward strand.
CAACTGAGAGCATTTATCCTAGATGAATGAATATTTTGAAATCCGAAAAGAGAGATTGAAAACGCATCCTTCTGGCATTGGTTAATATGCCTCATTGTTGATAAGTTTAACCCAATTTAGGAATGATTTTTAAGTAAAATCCTATAATATTATATGAGTCACTATTTCATTACACGAAAGGGCATGCATTTCTTTGTTATAGGGATTTTCAAACGCTTATGAAAGTGTTTTGGAATAGTTTTCACTTTTCATATCAGCTTTGCTTCCATATGTCTAATTTAGGTACATGCTGTGGTGCATTCCGAATTCCAAAGCTAACTGTTCGAACGGCTTAGAAGTGTTCATATATATATATTTGAATTAAAAGTGTGAAACACATATTGATAGTAACATAGAATGGAATTACCTCATAGGTCTTAAATATAATATTTTTGTCAGGCATACCCTCCTATTTTAAAGCAATTGTTCTTGGTAAACAACCAGTTCGGATTACCTGGCTGGGTAGCACCGATGCAATCTTATTATACTTTTACACTATTCGGAATTTAGCTATCATACGAGTATAATATTAGAATATCAATAATACGTCGGAATCTACATTTAATACAAAGTAGTCTATTCATAACAATTTTATCAGGCATCTCATGCAAACACATCTTTTTTTCAAATTTTCACTTAAACTTAATTTTTTTTTATCAGAAATTGTCTAATGAATTTTATTAGCTAATTGTAGATTGACACAAGGAATTGATATCCTCTTTAATAGTCTCCATGAGCTGAATTCAATTTTAAGAATGGATTTTGTTAAATTTTATTATAAAAACTCGAACGTTCTAATGGATAATGTTGATAAACATAATGAGGGTAAAAGAGCTGCTATAGTTGATGAAAACTTTCTAAACATTTTTTAACTTGATTTTATTGCATTTCCTCTGTTCTTCCATTTAATAACATGAGCAATGCTAAATTTTTAATATTTAGAAAAGTTTCTAATTATTACTAAAATTGAAAATTTAATACAACTTATAAATTAAAAAAATATGTTTAATAGCATATTCAATATTGATAGAAAAATGTCATTAGAAAAAATTCATGATTTTAAATTTGACTTGATTCAAATATTAAAATAATTTGCAAATTTATACGCCACAACGAAGTTTGCCTTAGCTTTGAAGCTAGCAATTTTTCAGCTGAGTTAAGCAATAGGGCCCTTAAAAATTTATGCCAAATATCAGATTTATTGTTTTTATATTTAGACATTATTGTTTTACTGAATTTAGAATCTTTATCATCACGTACGTTAAATATTTTTTGGTTTTTTTGTTTGTCGTTTGCTGCCTTCCCTGTAGAAAGTTTGACGCTAGTTTTCACTGTACAAATTTAAAATGATGACCAAATCAATTATCTCCGACCAAAGAATCGATAACTATAAATTAAATTTAAATCGTAATTGCTTATTTCATATATATATATATATATATATATATATATATATATATATATATATGTATATGTATATATATATACAGGGTGATCAAGAAGTCCCTTCCGTGTTTTAAACGTTCTCTGTTCATTTGAATAATTGATCTAATGTTTGCAAACAAGTCTCAAAATTAATATTTCAAAATTTATTTTAATGTGTTTCAGATTCATCTGTGAGCATAAAGGTAGTCTAGTTTTTAAATTAAAAATTTTGACTTCTGTGTTACTTCACTGGGTCATTTGGTCCAATTTTGTCATCTTTCTTGTTTCCATTAGAAAAATAGTATTTGCAATATTCCTTTATTCAGATTGTGCATACACATGAAATGAAAACAAAGTTTCAAAGGTTAATATTGTTCGACCAATCTTCCTTCATTGTCGACGGAAATTTTCAGTCTCGTCTGAAAAGACGAAATACCATTTTTAACGAATTGTTGATCGATGTTCAAACAATCATCTTCAATGATGGCTTTCAGTGGTGACAAGGAATGAGGTTTTCGGTGGTAGACTCGATCTTTCAGTAATCCGTACATGAAAAAGTCCAATGGGGAAAGGTCAGGTGAACGGGTGGCCCAAGTCATCTGACCAATTCTTCAAATCCAACTACTCGAGTCCAGATAATCTCGAACCACTTTTACGCAGTGAGCTGGAGCTCCATCTTTTAATGGACAATGCAAGTGTTTCTTTCTTTCCGACTCAAGGCAGGCATAAAGCATTGTAGCAGCATATAGAGAGTTTTCTGACGAAACATTTTCTTCGAAGAAGTAAATCTTGTTGAAACTGATGCAAATTCACACAGTGACTTTGGCACCTCCTTGCTCACGTTTCATTGCTTCAGTTGGAGCAGATAATCCCCATATCCTGCAGTTATGGCGATTGACAAGTCCATTAATGTTGAATGTCACCTCGTCAGAAAATATTATTCGTTTCAGAAACTTTTCATCTACAGCCATCAAGAAAAGCAGATCGTTACACATTTGAACTCGGCTGGCGTAATCTTTTTCTGATAATCTTGATGAACTTAAAACTTGTATGGAAATTTTTTCAGTCCAACTTTCAGCGTATGTTGTACACTTCCATAAAGACCTGCTTCATTGTACAGGTGTTGCAGTTTTCTTCCAATGACTGTTCCATAACTTCTTCACGCTTGTCTTCGTTAGATGATCGCCCACTTCTTTTCCTGTCCAACACAGAGCCAGTTTCCTTGAACCGAGTGAAGGTGTCTCGGATTGTCCTTTCACTTGGCACCTCACACCCATCACGTGCAAGGTGTCTTCTTACGAGGGGCACAGATTGCAGTTGAGCCATCAATAAAACAATCTGAATTCTTTCGTCAACGCTGAGCATTCTCAAAGCTGTCGCATAACGAATGAAATGACTCAGTGAATGAACCAGAGAACTTAAAGAATTTAAATTTAAACTCTCTTTAAGATGAATCTGAAACAATTTAAAATAAATTTTAAAATATGAACTTTCATATGAGACTTGTTTGCAATCATTCGATCATTTACTAAAATGAATAAAAACGTTTAAAACCCGCAAGGGTTGTATATATACAATTATATAAGCTGCATTAATCTAGAAAATTTTACATGGAAATGCAAAGAGCTGATATTGCGTTACGCTAATTTCAAATTATTATAACTATATTTCTAGCAAAACACAATTTCGATATATTTTCTATATATCAATTCTTTGCATAGCTTTACCAGTTTTTCATTTTTCATGGAATTTATTTTGTGAACGTTTTATTTTGCTTAGTTAGTTTATTTTTCTATAATAGTTAAAATACATAAAATTAAAATTAGCATTATCAATCATTATGGTTTAATATATATTTAAAAAATTGTCGCTTACGCCAAATATAGTTACTCTTCTAGTAGTACTTCTCAACTTAGATTTGCGTTTTAATGTTCTTGCAATCGAATATTTTGCAAATTTATTTTGACTGTTCCTTCCTATATTTGAAAAATACAAGGGTTTACTCTTATATATTTCTGTTAATATTACTAGTTAGTTCCATAAAATCCTGAAACAAAAACAGAATAACTCAATTTATAACCAGTTATGAAACATTCCAAATTGAAAAATGTAAGTATCATACTAATTTTAGCCTGCTTATGCCATAAAATTTTCTGAATCATTAAATTTCGATTGGATTTTGTTCCAAACGAAGCAAATTATTCCCTACTAATCAGATAAAACAAGAAATATTTTGTTCAAATTTGGCCGGCAAACGGCCTTTCTTGACATTTCTAAGCGGCTGCAGACCAGTAGCCGGTTCCATCTCTGACACCAAGTGCTCAAAGAATAGGTTTTCTAAAGCTCATGGGAGCAGCAATTGACTTAAAATACTTTTTGTGTAGTTTGCCCGCAGAAGTGCATTGAGATGCATCTTCCGCAAAGTCTCTGACGTTTGCAATGATTGCATCAATGGATTAGTGACCAGACGTTTTAGAAAGTAAATGAAACAACAGAGAACCTCTATCCTACGGTAATTAAAATAATGTAAAACTAAATAAATATCATTGATTAAATCAAATATATTTTTAAGGCAATGGTAGTTTTAATTCAAATTGCTCGATTTAAAAATTTCAGATTTTGAAAACAAAATTCTAAAATACAACGATATTTTAAATGATACATTAATTATCATGAAAACGCATTTGACTTATCAATATTTAAATTTTAGATAGCAACATGCAAAACAAAGCATTAGACTATAATTGGTTAATTATTCAGGGTATATGATACTAATTATTAAAACTGCTCTCGTATGTTTTTATATTTGTGTAAGCGGAGTAGTTTTTTATGAAACATTGATAGCAAAAAATTTCTATTGGTGAGGAGTATAAACAATTCCAATTTACTAAAAGCTAAAACATATATTAGAATGTGCTAATCAAAATATCAAAATTCATTTGACAAGATGACATTTAGGAGAATCCATTGTGAATTATAGTATCGAATTCAAACACTTAATTTGATAGTAACCGATTTGTACAGTGCGTGTTTTTTAAATTGATTCTCTTTTTACAACTTACCGCCAAAGACGAATACCTTTATCGACCTTCGATTTTTAAATATCAAAGACTAATTATGTTTTTAATGTTTTAATGCGGAATCCTTGGGCCTTCAAATTTTTATAATTTTTAATTTCAATATTGTTATTATGAAGGGCGAAATCACCCACCTTATTAATTTGAAGAAGTAATTTGGACTTTACAATCTTTTTGATTGCCGCACTGAGTTGACCTAAGATATAATTTTCATTCAAATTTTTCCAATATTAAATCTTTTAAATATATACATATATATATATATATATATATATATATTTAAATTTTTGTAATTATTTATTCTCTGACTGCTAAATTCATGCAATAATTTTGAATATCAATATAATTTATAATTTATGTTTAGACGTCCAGAAAATCAGTGAGTGGCATCAAAACGTCTCATTTTCAAATTGCACTTCTGAGTACAGGAGTTTGTGCCAAAGTTGAGAAGATTATTGTTACTACAAAGATTTGCCCAGCAATCACAGCTAAGTTACGTAAAACAGTTCGTTCTTTTGCGCCTGTAGAGGATGACGATAGAGTTTCAGTGAAATGCGTTCAACATGCTTCTTCTCAACTCCCCGATCCTTACGATCTTTGCAGTTTTGATGGGAGATGGACTATTAACAACAATTGTCAATGTAATGCTGGATATCAACCCATTGAGAATGATACAAAATGCGGAAGTAATTTTTAAATACATACTATGCCCCTTCCTCCTAAACAAATATTTCTGTATCCGCTTTATATATATATATATCGTGGCATTTGATATTTTCTTAAACTAAAGTCTGGATTGTGTACCATTCTGTCATTAGATAAAAGTTTTTTAGGAAATACTGCTTAGTAAGGTTTTAGTATTGCCCTTTTTGAATTTATTAGTGGTAAATTGAAATAAGACTTTAATATAGAATGAAATTGTAAGAAATTAGCAGGTCTGTAAATTGTCTAGAAGGTGTTAACAGATATGTGGTTTATAAGTTAAGATCAATGACAAAAATTTCATAAATGATTTTTCAACTTAATGATGAAATTATAATTTTGAAAGTTGTTTCATGAATGACACACTTTTTAGATTTTCATTAAATAATGACATAACTACTCTTATAGAAAGGGTAAAAAACTTTCATTTCAAACATATAAGATTGTCAGATTGAAGTGGTAATCAATAGCTTATGATTCCATCTACGCCTTTGTGATCTATAATTAATAGTTCCGAGTGCATTAATTAATGATTAGATGGTAAGTGGCTGTGCATTAATTATTAAGGAGTACGCTTTCAAAAACATGTTTTTCCTAATAGAGGAAGCTGATACTTAAGCATGTTGAACTTTGAGATTATTCACTACTTGTTCTTAATGCATTTTGACGCTTCATTTTCTTAATAAGTCTTAAGTTGGGAAAGCATTCAAGAGCTGCATGCAACGAATAGAAGCAATTTTAAAAGATTTTTACACACAGTGTACTTATAACTTCAAACTTGCAAATTTATTAAGCTCTCTAATTGTGCCATTTAAATCTCTGAAACAATGCCTATTTTTAGATGTTTTTGTTGAATTCAAAGCAAAGCGTTCAATAAATGAATAACTTGTGTAATTAGTTGTTACGTATTTACTACAAAAATTATGAAGCTATGAAATTCCTATTTTTTGCAGTTTCATTCCTCGGAAGGTAGGTGTTTGTGACCTTTTTACAAATCAACGAGAAGCATAGTCTGTAACTTTATACTTTTTTTAAATATATGTTAAATTGCTATTTTCTGGCATTATTCTGCTACTTCAGGCATGGTAATTAGGATTAAAGAAGTATGTGTTGGACATCTTCACATCATTTTAATGTCTATATAGTTAAATACGCACAAAGCGTTCTAAGGAGAATACCATGATAAGGGAAAACTAGTAATATTTAACCCAGATTGTTTCAAATTCGTTAATTTTCCCAAATATTTCAAAGTATGACATAAACGACTTTTTTCGCGTAATATTTTAATATTTTTGTTTATCACATGTTACCGTTTCTAACCTAAAGCATAATTTATTCATATGTGTTGAAAACGAGTTAAAAACCAGTTTTCATTTTTCGAATCCTTTTTAATTAGACATGGTAGTTGTCTTCACATATGGTTAAATATATATTTGAGGAAATGCCAAATAGACTTTTTTTAAAAAGTTGCATAAAATTATTATTCATTCTTCATGAACTTTGATTCAGCCTGAAACACATTGGTTTTTCCACCCATTTATTTATTTTTGAAATGTGAAGTAATTATGTTGCCAGTTTTTTAAAATAGAGTCATGGTTCTTGATATATATATATATATATATAACCGAACTTGATTTTTTATAAAATAATCTATGTAAATGGTTAATTCCACTAAAGTAATTGAGTGTACAATTTTTGCAAAGTCGCCGTAAATCCTGTTAACACTTGAAGTAGCTTCTATCATAAAAGGGAGACTTTCTTGCTTTAAAAATCAATTTTTCAGCTTCATTCATTATTTTATCTAAGTGTTTGACCTTCTCAGTCAATCTCTTCTGTCATATTAACGCGATAGATATCTGTATTCAATGACAGTTTAATCTTCCAAATACACGGTGCCCCAATCCCACAATAAAAAACAAAATACCGCTTTCTTAACATTCTCAACATAAGTGCAACTATGAAAATGAGCCAAAAGCCCTTGAATTACCAAAATTGCTTAAGAGACCGGAAATTAGGAAAACTAGGAGATACTTTGATACCCTTGGATTTCTGTTAAGTGAATCATCGTCCATGTTTGTTTTGCGTCAATTCTCAATCGATGGTGATAAAACTCAGTTTTGCAGTTAATATCGTTTGTGCTGCAAAATGTTTTTTATTAGTGTGCAGTATACCTCCTTCGAAAGAGAATTTTACGTCATTAAATTCAAACGTTCTTAAGTTCGACTTTGATATGAAATTTATTTAAACGCGTGATCCATGTCAACTTAACTGACAATTTCGACGAAATTGCTTGGATGCTAAAATGTTATCTCTGTGCGCAGACGAGTAGTATTTTAAGATAAAAAGTGATTCGAAATTCCAATATATTTTCTAACATTTAGCTTTGAAAAAGTTATTTTAGAGCGTCATTCAAATTAATGGGATATTGAAATGTAAATGCAATTAGGGAACATTCATTTCATCAGCTTTAATGAACGCTAGGTTGATTAAATACTTGTTTAATAAAGAGGGTGGGAAATGTAACGTAATTGGAAAACTTTTACAAGTGAAAAAATTTTTTTGATTTACCCACTTTATAAAGCTGTACTCTGAAATGTTATAGTAGTATGAATCTCTATAACAGATTGAACCAACAAACATCTCCGATGCGTCTTTACTCACAGCCTTAAGACTTTTGAAGAGGTGAAACTTTTTAGTGACTTCACTTATAATAGTAGTTGAAGACTGAATGACGAGAGGGATATTTGATTTTCTTTCAATTGCATGAGAATTCTTCCACCTACGATGACCGAATTATTCCATCAATTTAATACAGGCAACCTCTTCTATCAGGAAGTAATAAATAAAAGTGTAGTTTTTATTTTAGACCATTTCAAATTCAGGCATTTGATATATGAATTAAGTTACGTCTTATAAAAATTTAGCATTGAGTAGTAAAATTTCTGTTTTAAAAGGTTTTCTGGAAATTTTTTACTAAGGTTATTTTCTGCTCCTCTTGAATTTTTGATATATTCTTTAAGAATATAACCTTAGTCGCCCATCTAGTAGAGATTATAGTTGATTTCCAGTTGGTAGAGTGGTTGTCAACATACAAAACCTAGCATTTTAGATTAAGAGCTAAACTTATTTCGAATTCCAGTAGTTGCGTTGCAATTTGGCATCTTGTCTTCATTTTCGCTAATTTATTTGGGGATAATCTGCTAATTTTAAAAGTCGCTCTCTGATTGGATATTGCTTTCGGCGGGAGATTTGATGAATGTATTCCAGTAGAGAATTTTCTTCTGTTGTCTGGTGCGCTTTACTTTGAAATCCTATACCTTTCCTCAATGTTAATTTTTATTCTTAATTTGTTGTCCAATCCACTTTTAAATTTATACGGCTTCCTTTTAACTGCTTCTGACAATTTTTTGCAATTTCTTAGGTTCACTTCAATTAAGGAAATTCCTTTGTTCTGTACTTTCATTTCATTAAAAATCTTTTATTAGAATTGATTCTGTTTCCAAGTTTTGAATTAATTTTTCTTCACTTTGTGTATTATGCTATCTGAAATATAAACATTGTAAAATGTTAACAGTATTTACCCCACGTTTGTTTATCTTTGTATAACTCGCAGGAGGGGGTTAATAAAAGTTTTGTACTAAGTATTTTTCCAAGAAGCTGTGTACGTTACCAAAACAATCTTTCCTCAACAAAATGAGGCTTTAGGGAAGTGATCATGTCATTAATGTTCTGATGATATCATCATTTGAATGATAGGTAAGAAAAAGTTGGCAAAATCTGGTTAATGTATTTATGGGAGATCCTTTACTGATATAAAATGTTGAAATGGCAAACAAAAACTGTAGTTTCAAGAAATCACAATTTTGAAAATATTGTTTACAAAAGTTTTATAGCAAGAGAAACATTGGGTGAAATTACTTCAAATTTTGTCAGAACACTTCTTCATACTATAATTGTAAAAGTCAGGAAAGCACAACAAACATATCAGTAATTTCAAAAACGTTTTCAAGCGCGGAGTCACCCCNCCCCCCCCCCCCCCTAAGTGGCAAATGGGTTTAACACATACGAAAATTCATTTTTATTATTTTAAAATTTTTTATTGAAATTCAAGAATTTCCCAAACTTCAAATAGTATTTAACATTTTGGAAATTGTAGTCAAAATATTATTTACACTCAAACGCAGCATGTTGGGAAGATAAGTTAAATAAATGATGAGCCTTAAAATGTTATCGTTATATACTAATAACAAAGACAATAATAATAATAATAATAATAATAATAATAATAATAATAATAATAATAATAATAATAATAATAATAATAATAACAAAACTAATATAACTTAAAAATGTCAATGATATTTATTGTTTATCGTTTAATATTTATTACAATCTGTAATTAGACCTATTGCTAATTAAGTACTTTGTTTAAATTTTATCATTAGGTTGTAAACTCAAATTTTACAAACCTCACGAAGGCAATGATCGTTGCATCAGATGTCCCCGCAATAGCGAATCTAGTCCTTCAATTGGCTTTAGTATGTGTAAATGCAAGAAAAATTACTTCAGAATAAAGAATTCTGAAAATACAACTGATTGTTTTCTTCGTCCTAGCATCCCATCGTAAGTTTCAAGTATTTCAATGCATATATATATATATATATATATTTCAAGATTTATCAAGATACACATATTTACTTGCTACATTTTTAGAAATGTCAATGCGGATGTAAAGAACACAAATGTACATATTTCTTGGTCGATTCCTGAAAACTGGCATGAAGGCTACGGTGTTCTCACTTATACGATTAAATGTCGCAAATGCAATTTCAATCAACGATTCATTCGCAACATCAAAGGACTAAGCTATGACTTGCAAAATTTAAAACCAAGAACTACTTATGAAATAGATATTTACGCTACAGGGCCTAAGGATTTAGAAGGCACTCCTCTCATTCGAAAGATTCCGTTTGATACCGATGACAAGCGTTAGTTTATGTATTTATCTGTAAATGGCATATGTTATTGTACTAATTCAATTACATTATAGTCCGTTAATAACGAGTTTCAAAGGAATGGGTAATATTGATGTCCTTTGAGTGATCGTGGTTAGCTAAAGTGTGCGACGTTTTAAATGATTATTTGCATGTATATATACANTATATATATATATATATATATATATATATATGTATATATATATATTAATCGCGCTATATTATATATTCAAGTATTTGAATTACTCGTGAATTAAGGAAAGACAGAGACAAACTCTTGTAATTAATGCAATGATCAATTTTCCAAGTATTCGAGTTGAGTTGGAACCCTAACTCGCGAGTTCGAGTCGAGTTACAATTACATTTGGACTTATTATTCTCGGTAGGCTAAGCTATATATAACTATGCTGCCTTATATAAATGTAGGGAAAAGATATAAAATGCGAAACTAAATAAGAGAAACCTGAAGACTTACAATTTGGGGTAAATTATAAAAGTTTGTTGGATTCTTCGACATCATAGGTAATCATGGACGAAAAATAGATGAAATTGAAGCAAATGTCGAGTTGAGTTTTTGGCCCTCGAGTCGAGTTCGAGTACTCGCAGGGCCCTAATATATATATATTTGAATTAAGAGTGTGAATCACTTATTGATAGTAACATTATATATTTGTCCTGCATAGGTCTTAATTAAAATCATTTGTTTAGTGGTACCCTACAATGTTAGAGTGACTAAACTTGGTCAACATTCAGTCCGAGTAAGCTGGTCGGCTCCCTCCCAATCTAAGTTATCATACATTTACATTATAAGGATAGTCTCTAACGAAGGAGAATCATCATTCAGATCCAACGATACGTCGATTACTATCAATGGTATGTGGTATTCTTCTCATAACATTTTTAACAATCTTCTTTAACAAAATCCTATTTC
>CABFPE010000095.1:999449-1009704 GCA_900660155.1 Hofstenia miamia
TATATATATATTTCAGAGGTGAAATAAGGTACTACTGGTTAGTTATTGTGTAAGAAATTTGGCAAACGAAACAAGTATTTGTGGTGCAAATTTTTTTTACTTTTGTTTTTATAAAAATTGTATCAAAAACATTAAAATGATGAGTGCTTACTACAATAATTAATTGTTTAATGTGCATTGCGGACTTCGTAATATGGTATATTTTACTCAATGATACGTGGCGAGGGTGGCAGAGCAATGCATTTACTTTACTAATGGGACCAGGGTGGAGCAGAACAGTTAATGGACCGAAAATGCCGATCAACTATATTTATATTTGCTGCTCTTGATGAACTTAACAAAGTTAGGGTCGTCCATTTGTGTACAGAAAAGAAAACCGCTATTATATATATATATATATATATATATATATATATATATTTGTGTATTGAATTATGTGTATGCTCATAGCTATTATTTTCGTCTCATAATTAGTCAATATGATGCATATTTGTGAATTCCCCTCTTAATTTTTCACCTGCGAAAGCTTTTACAAATACCTATTCCCAGATTAAAAGGACTACTTCTTGAAATAATGAAAATAATGACCTTCTAATAGGTAAAAATTCTTTTTTAACACTATAACAGCGATTACTATTTGGGAATCCATTTACATCTGATGCTGTAAATACGAAAAGTATGGAAAGAAACAAAATTCTACACAAGATATTCAATGCTATAATCAACATAATTGGAAGCATATGTACGTATACGTACTAGTGTTGTTGTTGAATGAATAATAAAGCAAACAAAAAATTGCTTAAATGTCATTTTGACCTATTGTCGCGTTACTAGTATTAAATTATGTCACAGTGTAAAGTTATGTGTTTCCCTTTTCAAAAGTGTCTTTTTCAATAACAAATTGTGTCAAAGAAATTTACAAAAGTAATCAGATTGTTAGGATAGCAACTATATTTAAGTGATGGGTTTAAGAAATACCTATGTTTTGAAATTTTGCAGTAGTATAAATTGTAAATTTTTCCTTGAAAATTATCCATAAGCAAATTAACCTTAAGCAGTCTAAAAATTTGTTCATATACCTGGAAAAATTTTATATGTGTTCATAACTCAAAAACTAATGAAGATGCCGCAATCAAAAAGCACCATCCAATATAGCAGTGTCTCCTCTTTCAATTTCGTTTTTCAATCTCGATCTCTGATTTTGCACACGGCACGCCTTAATTGACATGCAAGGTGTTTTTGCATATCAAAAAACAGTTAAATTTCGTTAGTGATCACATGGGGCTTAAAATTGTATTTACGTGCGAAAGGAATCAAATTGTCTTTAAAAATCGAGTTTTAAATGAAAATTAGTTTATCTTTTCAAGTTCTTTAGGTACAGTAATTCAATTCCAAATTTCCTAATATGCTTGGAGAAAGTTTTTCATAAATTTGGAAAACGGTTTGTCTATTTAAATCGACACCAGACTGTCTAAGGTTAATGACTGAAGGAAAAGTGTTTATTTCAACACTTATTAAAACAGGTATATGCATAAACTATTTATACCAAGGCTGTCTTTCCAATATTTATTCAAAGGTATATGAATTTAACATCATTTCCCAATTCTATTTACAATTATCAATAATATTGCAACCTTTTGATTAGATGTTCAATTGAAATTTTAAGCCTATTTCGAGACAATCAAAGGCGCATACTCTGTAGTCCAATCTGCTGTAAAAATCTAAAATTGGGTCTAAAAATACATGTAGTATTGATACACATTGTAAGTTGCAAAAGAATAATTAATAATCTTTCGCAACAGTGTAAGGGATTTGTTTGAATTTTTTCTGGGCATTGTTGTTGAGATGCTATTAATTTCTGAATTGTTACTTGCCTACATGTAAGTGGTTTTTGAAGGCAATGAACAGATTTCTGAGTGCTTCTTAATGGACATCACTCGTTTGCTATTGTCGGAAAATTTAGCTATTGAATTTCGACATTATTTGAGTGACATTAAATTTTGCTGAAATTTGAGCGCATCTGCATTCGACTCGTACAAGCATTTCAATGATAGAACGCCATTTTTAGCTCTTTTCCTTTTTCTTCCTTTTATTCCTTTTATATTCAACCAAAAATAGAAAAGGTTCTTCGCTTTTGTTTTCATTCACTCTTTTATAGACTCTTATAATACAAGAAATACAAGGATTGTATTTGGGTTGAAGTGTAAAAGATTTAATCCATTTCATTAGTACTTTTCAGAAGTGGTAAAGAACATCAATATAAAATAATACGTTATGTAGTTGCGCCGAAAGATTTAAACCAAAGGAGCTCAATTCTCATGTTTAAAACTAAGTGTTCAAGGAGTCAAAAACATGAACAATATCACAAATGAAGTTTACTAGGGTAAAAATTATTGATATTGCTTGCCATTATGTAAATATGTGGAAAATATAATTAAAACTGTTCATCTCACATGAGATCAAGCGTGAAATTAAAAGAACGTTTCAAAGAGACTACAACTTTGAACATGGACGTTTGTGCAACTTCAACAATAATCAGGCATTTGGTGGGATTTTAATCATTTTGATTCAACAATACCTGCGTTCCATATTTGCGGGAGGTCCATTAATTGAAATAAATAGCAATGAATTTTTATGAGGAGTAATTAGAACAGTGTCCAGAGAATTTCACACCGAATTCTGATTTTCAAATACATGCTTACATGAGAGACTTTGCATTCAATAAATCGTTAGTAAGAATCAAATAGTATGACCTCAGTATGGCTGTTTGGATACACAAATTCAAATTTGCAAATCCTCTCACGCACATCAGCAACCATCGTACATATGCCATCGCGTTATCATTTCGTCCTGAATAAATATGTTAGTAAGGAAGAGTTAGGTATATGCAAAAAACATACTGTTCAATCAATGACCTACAACTTTTTATAGTTTTTACGAGTTTTAACTCTATGTTTAAATATAATTGGCTTAACTTTGTTTTGAAACGGTTGTTTAGATATTTATTGGGAGAAGTTCAGAGTGGCAGTTCGCGTCGATTCAGCGGAGCCTGGTGAATATTCGGAATACGTTTCCTTTATGTTACCACAAAATGGTAAAGAGATTTGTTGATTTGATATATTCTAGAATATAACAAATAACCTCGCGACATTCGACGCCGAGTAATTAACTTTCAGAAGTTCTGCAAAGCTAGTGACCTATATGGATGTATGGTATTCGATATACCTAATTATTGTAAATTACTTCGAATATAACACTGTCTTCCAAACTTAAACAATATTTGGTAAAAATTAGTGTGAAGAAAACTGTGTAGGAAAAATATGAGAAATACTTGTTAGTTTAAAAGACGAGCGGTGTGCGTGACTTATATTCTTGTTTAATTGATCGCATTTTTGCGGAATTGAGCACAATCGTCAAATTCATGTGGTACATCGCGCACAATTAACGTACAGCGCATTTGTCATTATTATTGAATTATTTGGTTTATAAATTAAATCACGTGAATTCGCATATATTAAATAATTCTTTCCGATGGTATTTTAAAGATATATATTTTCCATACTGTTCAATACAACCTACAAACAGATGTTCTATTTTGTATCATAAAGTTTGATTTAGGAATTTCTATTGGCATGGATGCCAGACAAATTGGAGTTCTTATTGGAGTTATAGTCACGATGACTCTGCTATTTGCTGTACTGTGTTTCGGTATAATGTGTCTGTATAAAAGAAAAAACCACCAAGCTGCCTGGTCGAACGTGCATTCCTTTGATCATATCGGAGTCGACGGTATTTTTTTATATTTATATAATTATGCCATTGTAGTCTACTTAAGGTCCTGGTAGTCACTCTAACCGTGTATTCGTACACTTATTAGCATACACACAGATTTTTTTGTTAAATATTTGTGCTCGATGTTGCGATGGAAAGTGACATTAAAGAGAAATCGAAGCATATTAAAAGTTTGGATTGACAGGAGAAATAATTTTGAAAATTTTGTTAGAAGGCTATTCCCAACTTTTTTAATTAAGTGTTCTGATACCTTATTGTCACGTTCACTTAGTAGTGTAGAATTAATGAGTTCCTAACTGACAGACAAAGATTTCTTCACTTTTGCACTCGAGTTACATTAATTAATTTTGCTTTGTTTGCAGTCTGACGCACCCGCATTCTGTCGCATTCATTAAAAGCTTAATTTTCTTTCGCAAATTTTTTATCTCTTGCACCACTTAATGTTACGTAATCATAAATATAGTTATTTCATCGTGCAGTATGCTTTTTAGGGACTATACTATAGTTTTGAAATTCAATTTTTTTATATACAAATTTATTTAATAGACAGGTATTCAAAAAATTATTTGTTTGAAATGTTCTACCTTAAGGATTTTAAAATGTTATCCAAGAAAAATTTTTACCCAAAGACATTAATGTACAATCACCACCCCTTCAGAAACTGTGCAAAAATAAACAGCACATGATTCTCTTTGTTATTAGTATACTAGTATCATGATTAGAAAATTTCAAATTTACATCAAATGTTTCTTACTATTTCAGCTTTAACCTAGAACGTTTAAGGTCTTCATCATGAAAACAATCATATTCGTGAGATTTTTGGATCTCATTATTAATAGTAAATAGACAATGCATGCATATTGATGTTTACAGAGGTTTTATTCTTTAGATTGTGCCTTTCGTTGTATAAAAATGAGAACCTAGTCTTTAAAATTTTCTTAAGTAAGAATAATTACCGTTCTAATATATAAATCTTGAGAATTCATTGCAAAATGAAACAAGTGATACCATGCATTTAGTCATTACCACATCTGCTCAATTTATTTTAGATTAGCAATATATTGTACTTCATGTTGTAAAATCCTTGCAAATAATTAAATGATAAAAGAATATTTTGTTATGCTTAGATAGCAACTCAAATGTGTATAAAATATACTTACATATTGCCAGAGATTAACACGGGCCGAATTTTTCAGGCCAGGCCTAAAGTGGACTGTCAACTATTATTTCAAGCCCGTTTTCGTCCGTGTTGGAATTTTTGTTGCCCTTTTTCGGCCCGTCAAAATTCATTGATCTATTTCAACACATTAATTTTTGGCTGTAGCATTAAGTCCAATTTCACTACAATCTCTTTCTGACTGGGCAGAAGTTGTTTGGGTGACATATATCTTCAATGCAACGTTACACAAAGTTGGATATGTGGTTCTATTGAAATTTCAAAAATTTATATTTACAAGCTTGTTACAATTCATTTTATTCGGCCAGTTTTTTGTCCGCAATTTCGCAAATCTTTGGACTGGCGCGGCCCGTGACCATCTCTTTATATTGCTAGCAATAATAAAAGAATCGTTCGCTATTTAGTATTCAAGATCTGCTTTATAAGAAAATCATTTGTTTAATGGACAATGTGAATGAAATTAGGCAATAAGTATAGAATAGCATTTATCTAGAAATTGTCTCAATTCTTCAATTCTAAATTGCCTTTATTTCCTCATTTGCAGAGACGTATGAATTCTGTGTACAATAATTAATTAAATTAATGTTTTAAGATATTCCCTGTCTGTTTTTAATGGTAGATAATGTACAGAGTCTCCGATGCATTTATTGTCCTTCAGTATGTCTTTGTGATTTGCAGAATGTAACATATTGTTCTCTCCGCATGGTGCTAATGGCAAAAGTCGAAGATGATTTAAATCTGTTAAATTATAGTAAATTAGTATTATTTAGCCTCTCAGATGTACTCCATTCCTCCGGGTCAGGGATTCTGCGAGCCCACCTTAAACAATTCCCTTGAAATGCTGATCGCTGATTTTGTACCTGAGATCGATGAAAAGTGTTTGGAAATGAAACACGGTATATACTTGTTTACATTACATTTATACACTAATCGAATCGCTTTGGAGCCAAATGAAATTTAAGTTTTACATTTTATGCACATTTATAAATTATATATAAATTATCTTTCATAATATTTCACATTTTTGTGCTCTTGTTCGTTTGGAACTGCAAGTTTTTTTGTGAATTTGAGAAAATGACAATGAAATAACTTGATTAATTTTCAAGTTTAAACAGCAATTTTTAATTGAAAATTGTAATGAATTTCGTTTGGAGAATATTAAGTGGAAGTAGGATACATAAAATTTTTAATTAGAAATAAAATCTTTGATACAGTATTGGAGGTCGTATTACACAGGATGTGCTGGGGAGTTTGATATAATTTATTTGCAGCTATTTAAAGATTTCATCAAACCTCGAATGCAATCTATATCATCTTCCCTCCGCAAATATGTGAAACAAGCTCACTAATATTATGTAGTTACCGATCATTTTGGGTTTGCTGAATAACCAGACTATATTTCTCGCATAATCTTATGAAGAATTAATACGTGAAAATAAGGGAATTTAAATTTATTGAATGCACACATGGGTCAATGTAGTGTTACAGTGCGCCAGGGTGCACAAATTTAAGATTACCTATAAGTAAAGACAATAGGTGTATAGTAAAGCTTTTGCTGTGGAAAAATTCCATCAATAACAAAAATCGTTTATACATGTTTAAGAGCTTTTTATTCACCTCATGCAACTGAAGTTCAGAAACCCACCAGCAATGTGTTTATAACTAGCGGAGTGCAAACTAGCATCAAGAGAAGGTTAAATGAAGGGTATAGTGGAAGCTTACAAAATGGGTCAAACAAACGTAACCCACATAAAAAACTGAAATCTTTTTAAACAATTACGTTAAAGTTTCTCAAGACTTTATTCATTATTTCAATATTGAATGGAAAATATTCCTTGAACAAGAAAACATCTAAAACTGGAATTTACCCCACAATCATTGGTTAAATTGGGTTACTGAGTGGTGTATATAACATATATAGATTACTTATATAGTAATGACTCCATCTTTCTCTTAATATTACACACCAATGATTATGCACAATTTGCATGTTGGCGCTGAAGCGAAAATATGATTTTAATTTGTTGGAGCTTGTCACTTTTTAAAACTAGCAATAATATGAAAAACCCCTCGTTTTTCAAGCTTATTCAGTCGGAATATGCGAAATAATGCTTGTAGTTAGCAATTCATTTATCTATTAGAATATAAATGAGGTGTGTTGAGTGCAATTGTACTTACCAAACCGATATAATTAAATGAGTTCCTTTTTGGCAAATATTTCACATCTACATATAGATTGATAGAGTTTGGGCTACATTAGCGTTGATTTATTGAAAATCATAAATTTGCAATTGACTAGACCCTTACGACATCAATAACACTTGAAAGTTAATGCATAGTTTTCTCTTGTTTAAGAACCAATATTCATGTACCATTGAAACGCATTTATTCTGATTGCTTCAAAATTACGGTAATTATTTTGATAGCTTTTTGGTGGTCTTTAGTGAGGCATTATTCAAATCACTGTCATAAATTTATCTTAGAAATGAGTTAATTATGTTAATTTTAGGTCACTAGAGACTTCTCCTGGCATGTCAACTAAAATATTTCTGTGTCTGAATTGTTTTTCCATTTAGTTTCTGCTCACGAAAATGGTTACTTGAGAGATTCAAATATTAATCCCATATAAGTAACTCGTCAAGAACTATTCTAACATAAAATACTTTAACCTTAAATTTTATGATCTCTTTTTATTATTAGCTGTAAAATTGGTCGCTGAATCTCGTCATTTTCATTTGAGTTAAAGTGCAAGTGATTTCCAGTATATTTTTTTTACAAGTAAGAGGCTTATCGTCAATGAAACGTCGATTACTTTCGATGCATTAAAGTCTATTATATATATATATTTCGTTGTGCCCTAATCTGATAATAGCACAATGCATTATCACATTTACATCTTAGAAACTTTTTAAACAATTACAAACAATACTCTTTGTTTATTAGTGCACTATATTCGTCTGGAATAATGTGATACGAAATTATCACATAAAAATTTTAATGCATTTTTTTATTATACCTATTAGAACGCAGAAGTATATAGAACCATTTTAATAAAGATTTTTGATATCAGGAAAATTTATATAAATGAGGAGGCTATTTAGAAAGTGGTCTTAGGCACTGACGCCATTCTATGTTATGTCCTGAGCAATTTGTTTAGATCAATATAAAAATGAACTATGTCAAGGCAACTTCACAGCACTTCTCCACATAAATCGGTATGATCCAGAGAAAGTTTCTGTGAAGCGACTTACTGGTTCCAGTCATGATGAGTTGAAGCAACGTCTTCGTATCGAGGCAGCTATTATGGGACAATTCAACCATCCTAATGTTCTTAAACTTCACGGAATGCTTACACCTGGTGAGTTCATCAAAATCGTTTATTGTTGTCTTTATTATATTGATAAATTTTAATGATCACTCCATGAATGTTGACATTATTTAACGAACAGATTGATGTGAAAGAAACTTGCACAAATAAAAATTCGTGATTTTAGTAATTGCAAATAGTAAATGTAATTTTATATTTCAGAAGCATATTTTAGTGTTGAAAGTCTATTGAGATGCACAGTTAATTGAGTACAACTATTCAAATTTTCAATTGATTTTAATAACTTAACGTAAAATTTATAATAATGATAATAATAATAATAATAAACAATCAATTACTTCGTGTAATAACTTTATTGCAGTGAGAAATATAAAAGTGGAAAAAAACCTTAATAACAAAATTTGGTCTTAAGATTGTGGAGAGATATGATGTTCTTTTGTTAACATTTTATGTAGAGGATATATGATATGTTATAAATACATGTTTGGTAAATTCTTAAAATTTCCTACTTGCTTTCCCGATTTAACTATGGTGTAGCATATTATTGATAAATGTTTCTAAATGTGTGTATATGATTGCAAATCCGCTTGAGTTTAGAATATCTGTTTCACAGGTGTAGATAAAATATAACTTTAAATCCTTGAGTTTTTTTAATTACTAACTAACTATATATATATAATTTTCATTCTCTTAGTATTACAATGTGTGTCAATGTTTGGAACGTTGTGCGAACTCTATATTTTGGATTTCTATAAATAGGTGATATTTTAGTAGCATTTAACTTTTCTTTAAATCTTGCTTCATTACCGCTAATGTTTTACCACGCGGATGCATATAATTTTTCGCTTGGCTTCACATAATGACTGCTCTTCTTTTAAGTGCGTTTTACCTATGGAGTGTAACTTTAATTACTTCTTATGTTTCACTGATTTGTTTCGGTGCTTTATGAGAAGGATTAATTACTTGAAATTCATTCTAGCACGCAAAATTTCTTTTTTTGTAATGAAACTAAAAAGTATATTTTTTTATCATTTTCGAAGATTTACCTCCATTTGTATGTTTATAATTTGTTATTTGAAATCACAAATGTAGTCTACATATATGGCTCCAAGATAGCCCATGTCCGGGACTTGTTCAAGGGTACTAAAGAGCATGTCTAAAAAGCAACAAGACATTTGCTTATTAGAAATAATATTATAGTTATTAATATATTCGCCAGGATGAGCAATAATTTGTTAATATACTTATATTAATCTGGAGTATGGTAATTTTATCGCCATTTCCCGGCCAAAAATATGTTTTTTTTCGTTTGTCTGAAAAGCAGCAAATATTTTGCTTAATTTTAGGAAAAATACCATAAAATTTTTGTTTTTTTCTACAGGCTCCATTGTTGCAATGAAAATAATGATCTTTGATTTTTTTTCCTATACAATGAGTGATGCTACCTTGGCACCTGTTCAAGTTACCTTCGTCTAACAAAATATTTCAAAATTAAGTTCTAGTGGGTATCCTATAACGTTGTTACAAAATACGTCAAAAGATCAGCAATGGACTCTTAACCAGAATATTATTTGCAAGAAAATACTCATTAAATGCTTTGGAAACCGCATGAAAAGTTATTGTGTAATTAAAACATGCAACCAAATAATTCTAGAATTATACCATTTTTAAATTCCGCTAAACATCAAATTTAATTCACAACAAAGATAAAATTCAAAAGCCTTTGATGTCATCAATTGTTTATAGATATAATTGTCAGAAGTGTGACAGCTTCTGCATTGGTGAAACCAAAAGGCATTTAAAAGCACGAATTCAAGAACATTCATAAGACACGTTATTTACTGTAAATGTTAAAATTTGGACCTAGTTAAGAATTTTGGTCTACATGTGGTAGTAACCACACCTAGACATGAATTATTGGTTTTATCAATGAATTCGTTTATATACATAAATAAACT
>CABFPE010000095.1:1009751-1020166 GCA_900660155.1 Hofstenia miamia
ATATATATATATCCTTTTCTTCAAGTCTAGCATCGCATCTATAATGTATTGTTTTTTGTTTTAGATTCTACCTGTGTTTTATTCGTCTGAATTTACACGTTGAAGCGCAAAAGTGTTTACAAATTCATTTATAGCTTAAACATGTGGACAATCAATTATTACTGACCACCATGGTTCTTATCCCTTATAAACAAGTACGTGCAAATCATAAAAATTGCACGCAGTATTTTGTCTTGTGGTTTGTTCAAGCTTTTAGCCAGTGGATTTGCTTCAACATTTCGAAGCAGTAATTTTATCTAAACACAGCTTATAATTTACACTAGTGACAATATAGGCAAAGAATGTGGTGAAATTCTTTACCTGTGTCAAACTGTTAAAAATTCTGTTGTTTATCTATATTTTACGTCCTTAAAATCAAATACCTTTTATTTTGGCATAGTAAATTTAAATAAATGCCCATTTCCAAAAAATTTATCAATATTTATTCCGTATTATTGTGCTGAGTTCACTTTGTATGTAACGATTCTTTGATATTCAAGCAATTGTATAACTTCTTGAACAATCATTAAGTACCTTCTTATTATATTTAACATTTACATCCAATGATTTTAGACAATCCAGCTGATCCTTGGATGCTAGTGACTGAATCAGCTAATTGTTTGCTTTACACGTATCTTCGGGAATACCAACATCGCCTTACATCTTTGCAGCTCGTTCACATGCTACGTGGCATTGCATGTGGAATGCATTACCTGTCTGACTTTGGTTATGTGCATAAGGTAAATAACAAAGATTTGCTTCTATTCTTGAGTTAAACATCGTCATTTAAAAATAATCATGTTTTAGAAACTTGATCTCTATTTTAGGGATATAAATTTGATAGATTTTATATGTTAATGAATTATCAAGAGTAGATCTGTTATCAAAGCAAAGGAATTGATATTTTCAACGGTTGTGATATCTATGTGATATTAAATATCTTAAAATCAATATTTTTGAGTTGTGCTGAAATCCATGTGGTTTCTTTCATTATTGAAAGAAAAAAGGTTTTTAATTAGATTTATTCTTAACAAAACTGTTTTTCCTTGATAACAATTTGAGGACTCTTCCATTTTAAAACATTATTGAAAAAATTCAAATTTCGTACAATACAAAATTCTCAATTAGAAGCAATTGTCTCTTCTTGCATTTCTTTCGTATACTTATTCGTTGAATTTCTTAATGGCTCTCCCCATATTACATTCTTTCATTTATAGCTGAGCCCCTCCCAAGATTTTGTTTTACTTCAAATATTGAACCCTATTTTGCAATTAACGTACAATTTAGACATTTTTATATTATAATAAATGTAAAATATACTTTTAAGTCGGTAAGATCATTTGGTTTTCGAATCCATGTGCTAATGGTCATGTAATTCCGCTGATTAAATCCGCCTTTGTGGTTTATGCACTGCGGAAATTAATAATTTCTAATTTCATTAAAATTTTGTTTTAATTAGCACAAAAACATATTTTATTTACTGAAAATTCTACTTGTGCAGTAAAACTTGGATTTCTAATTAATTGCTTTAAATATCGCTTCTATTACCCTAAATTCCTCATTTTGCTAATTGACGAAATGTTTTTCAATTTTTTCGGGGATTCGTCTACCTCTCACCATCAAAAATAAAATCACCTGCAGTTTGTGAAACCATTCTAAATCTAAAGCAGAATTTTTAAAAATTATAATTTACGAATTTTACATGTCAACACGATCTTGTATTGTTCCTTCCAGCCAGCTATATTTAATTACAAGGAAAAAATTCTAGTCACCGACTTTTTAAAATTATGCCCTTGAAAAATGCATGTAAAAATGCACCAACATCTTTCAAATCCTTATAACAAACAATTTCATATTTTATATTTTTCTGGTAACACAAACACATATAGCACACAATAAAGACGGTAAATAGAAATATTGATACAAAAATATTTATAGAGGCCCCCTATTATGTCGGTGTTTTTTCTGGTCATGATCTGAAAAAACAATAAAATTTAGACATTTTTACAATATGTCGTTAACGTTTCCCGACACACATCTATTTATAGTTATTGAAAAAATTCATACATGTTGTAAGCTATGATTAATCAATCTTTCGATACAGACGTGAAATCCCACTAATGTATGCTATTAAAATTTAATTACGTTTCTTATATTAAATGTGTGGCAATTGTGCCAAATATGTGACAGTTTTAGAGATCCAAAGTAAACATTTCATGATGAATAATATCCAAATATTATAATTCGTTTTAATTTGAAGAATTGAAATAATTTTTTTTATGAATTGAAAGCGTCTGATTGGTGTCATTTAATAGAAAATACTTTTAAAATTGAGAAAGGTTAATTTATTTTTAACGGCGTGAAGTTTGTCTTGCTAAGAGTTTATTTTGAATTAGACATTGTCAGTTATCATTTTCAGCTTTCTAATAGTTTGAATTTTAGGTTTTGACATCTGGAAACATTCTGTTAAGTGAAAATTACGTTTGTAAAATTGCTGGTTTTGGGATGCGAACTACGTTGGATGATTTAAGTACACAGCATTTCGACTCACCAGCCTGCAAAGAAGTTCGTATTGCTTGGTTTTTTTTACGTATTTCTTTGAAACCATAGAGACCATCTAGATATAATGGGATAAAAAATTAACTTTTAATTCAAACGCGCATGTTAATTTTAAAGTTTTTTTAAATATTATATATCATTTTAAAAATTGTGGAATTCTAAAATTGTATACTAATATTTACCGATTCTTTGACAAAATTTTGCTGAAAGCTCTCGAAAATATGTTTTCCAAATAATGTATATGTTCTAGTAAAGCTACTTAATGTGTGTGCGGATGGAATATCTCTTTTGTCAAGTTATCACTATCAAAAAATATTTTGTAAAATAATTAGAAATTATGATGACGAAATGCATTTTAATGAATATTTTTTCAAAGTTTTGGCAGTTTTGGTTTTGATCATTCAACTTAATCGAAACTGAGGTCCAAAGCAATAGGTCCTTGAGAAACAACTTGCTTATCAAAAAGCACCCATTATACTGTAGGATGAGATATAATTTTTTTACAAATTGAATATTAAGTAAGGCTTCATTTGTTTGCCGCGCTTTATTAGAATCTGTTTAGCTGTTACGTTATCTTCTTCCTTGGATGGCACCAGAAGTAATATCATTACAAAAATATTCATCAGCTTCTGACGTCTGGAGCTTGGGAATTGTCGCATGGGAAATGATGTCATACGGAGATATCCCTTATGGTGAGATACCTTCAGAACAGGTATGTATAAAACATCAACAATTTGTTTAAATGCTTTTGTAAGGAAACTTTAGTTGTAGTCATTTGTAAGAAAGGCATTTTTGGATAGCTTTAATTAAATCGAAATTTCTTAAAATAGTAGTTTTCTTTAAAGGTTAAACTTTAAGGAAACTTTCCTTTCATGTCTAATTTTAATTTGTGCTCTTAAAACAGGATATCTAAGGATGCAATGAAGCATAAATTTAGCAATTTTCGCATGCAAATTCCACTTTAACATCTCAATCGTCCATCTGCTTTGCATTTCACAATGTTAACACATGAACATGTATATATACAATAGACATAATATTAAAGCTATACTATTCCATTTTTTAATATGCGCAGTTCAGCTGTATGAATCATATATATATATATATAATATTTTCTTTGTAATCCGCATAATTGACATATTGGCGCTTTGTAACTATATATCAATTTTTTAATTTTATCAAACATTTTTTTCGTTTTCATTATTATTTATACTTTTTATGTACACAAAAACTGCTAAGATATTTTAAATGGCGAAGCCACAAAATTCAACAACTTCGCGCTTTCTAAATTGAAAAAAATTATATATATATANATTTGTTTGCCGCGCTTTATTAGAATCTGTTTAGCTGTTACGTTATCTTCTTCCTTGGATGGCACCAGAAGTAATATCATTACAAAAATATTCATCAGCTTCTGACGTCTGGAGCTTGGGAATTGTGGCATGGGAAATGATGTCATACGGAGATATCCCTTATGGTGAGATACCTTCAGAACAGGTATGTATAAAACATCAACAATTTGTTTAAATGCTTTTGTAAGGAAACTTTAGTTGTAGTCATTTGTAAGAAAGGCATTTTTGGATAGCTTTAATTAAATCGAAATTTCTTAAAATAGTAGTTTTCTTTAAAGGTTAAACTTTAAGGAAACTTTCCTTTCATGTCTAATTTTAATTTGTGCTCTTAAAACAGGATATCTTAGGATGCAATGAAGCATAAATTTAGCAATTTTCGCATGCAAATTCCACTTTAACATCTCAATCGTCCCTCTGCTTTGCATTTCACAATGTTAACACATGAACATGTATATATACAAAATTCGCGCTTTCTAAATTGAAAAATTTACATAAAGCAGTTAGACAATTCTTAAAGTTTGATATTAAATTAATTATTTTCTGCATATTTACTTTTTTCGCAAAATAGTTTTTGAATTTAAATGTTTCATGTCAGTTTTCTTCCTAGCATTTAATTAATATAGTTTCATGAGAAAATAGGAGCATTAATCGGTTATAATTTAATGCAAAAATTGGTCAATCAAATGATTGACAACATGGTTTCCTTAAAAGCATAAATTCATTTGATAGGTTGTCGCTTAGCAACCACTAGTTGTATTGAAATAGCAGCGATCCGGCTGCGTGTATATTTTACATTTTTCATTTTAGTCTTTACCACAAATGCCTCTTGTATCTTTTTAGTCGTATAAAAAAATTTAACGCCAAAATTAATTCTGGCAGGTGGGTATTGTTTTTCCACAATTTATGTGTTTGTAGTATCTCAAAAATGTTAGATAAATTTTCATTAAAAATTCGATAGATATCTCTTATTCTAAAGCAGACATCCCTATATTTTCTGCCTGATCTGGATCGGTGTCTGGTTATCGCAACAAAAATATTTCTTATTCTTATTGTGAATAATATATACAGACTAACCATTTCCATGTGAACATTTCTGGATGATGTTTTTGTAATGCTATGACAACTGCTCAGACAACTTCAGTGTGTGAATATCATTCTGGGATAGTGCGCTATTGGCCGAGTTTCACAGATCTAGAAATCATAGAAAATCATATTTCTTTACTAAATCAAACATATTTAATCAATTAATTATATTTTTTGCTTTGATTTTTAATGAAGTCATTAAGCATATTACTAGCATTGATCAGAATTTGAAAGAGAAAATTGGATGCTTCCTTTATTTAATTGATGTTTACATTTTTAGCTCTTCGATGCAATTCAGAGTGGCTGTAAATTGCAACCTCCTCTTGCTTGTCCCACCGTTGTGTACCAACTCATGTTGGATTGTTGGCATGACGACAGAAATAGACGCCCATGGTTTTCACAAATAACTGAGGTCTTGGAAAACATTATTCGCCACCCTACAATTATTGATAATTTCAAAGCATCAGTCAATTAGTAAGTTGCATGTATTTCCTAGAATTTGTAGAGATTTTCTGCGAATGTATAAACTAGTTAGTAATTGATTGTTGATTTTGTTTTACATAAAATTCGATTTTACTCAAAAATAAGCAAGCTACATAACCTTTAAAAATGAAATCTCTTTACAAAATATCAAAGGTTTGAAATTTGCAATTCGTTTGGTTCGAAAAACGTTTCAATTATGAATGTTTTTTTTACCTTTCCATTGAAAATTAAATGCTGAAATGTAAGCAAATTACATTTATTTCTGTCTCATTTTATATTTTTCTTAATAATTACATTACAATGAACAATAGAATTCAATTAAAACCGTAAATAGAAATTCACATTTATTATACCCGCCTTCTTGTTTTTGGCAAAAGATCAGATGATATTTCTTTGTTCCAATCTATATATTAATTTTAATTGTCTAGCATTTGCATTTTATCAAGGAAAAATAGACAATTATTTTGACATTTTTCTCTTTTGCGTGTATTCACTGCCATGATACGCATTTCCGTTTTAATTATATTAACGTAATCAATCTGCAAATTTCTAGGTTGTAAACTTTAGATTCAAGATTTTGACTTACTAAAAATATATTACTGTCTCAATAATGTAAACTGATTCTTGATTGCATATATGCCTAACTACTTCCTTGTTAAAGATTCAATTGGTCTGCTACAGTTTTTTCATTTTTATTTGGATTTTGGCTGATTTTGTGTTGGATCTCTATTGTTTATTGGGCCTGAATTGAGGTTAGGCCTAAAATATCAGCCCATTTGCAACTTTAAATGTAAATAATTATAAAACTAACAAGATGCGGATTGCGCCTTTGTAATTGACCAATGCAACCTGAATCTATCCGAGAAGGTGAGATTTACACATTGATTGAGCTTCACTGTGACTTAGTGGAAGTTCAGCCTGCTTTGGTCATTTACAAAGTTGCAGTTAGTATTCTGTTAGTGTTTTAGAAATCCATGGCATGTATATATGTATGTTTGAAATGATCGGTTAATAACTAATCTAAATGAATTGAACTGTAAGTATCAATTTTATCAAAAAACTTGAATAATCGCATACTGGTTATTTGTTTGTAGAATATCAACGCGTCAAATTTTCGTGCTTCTTAAAATTTGACAATTGTCATCATAAGATGTCTCATGAGAAGTTTGAATGGCGGATTATTCCATTTATGGAATTGTTAATTGCTTCCCAATATCATTAAATATTTAAAAACGGTCAGATGTTTTCAATCGACTATGTGGGAACATTTCTTTTTTCCAATGGTTTCCCTTTCATCGGTTCATGTACTTTTCATTCATTATAAAGCAAGACAATCTGTTCTAAGCTTCCATTAATCCAAATTTCCTCAAATATTAATTTGTTCACAAATTATTTAACTATTTTACAATTGTTTAATTCGTCAAACGTTATTTTTGTTTATGACATTTGCTTATCATTATTTAATCATTTCAAATAATTTATTTGTTTTTTGCTGAAAATTTTGCTTAATTAATTTTAACTCAGACAATCGCTTTTACAAAATTGTTGTAGGTATGCATTAAAAAATACATTGGAATAGTTCAACAAATTTTGTCTTTAAAATTAATTAAATTTTTATAAAAAACGGAAATTTTGCAATGATTAATAATCTTGAAACTCTTTTATACATACTTACCTTCAAAAAATTATAATACTAATTTAAGATTTCATATTAATTATATTTACAAAATTTCTTTGCCTATTTATAAAAAATATTTCTTTATCATAAATTTAGTAGTTCTGTAAATTGTATTTGCTTTACACATATTTGTTTTCGGGAATACTTATCAAATCATTGAGTTTACTGTTGGAGCCATCTATCGATGAAATTGTGAATATTATTTTGTTTGATTTTTTAAAATTTTAATTATGTTGCAGTAATAAAGAAATGTAACAGTTAGGTCTTTTTCATAAAAATTCATACCTGTAAAACGTGAATGTCATAATTTAGCAAGATAATCAATTCTATGAAAGGGTTAAGTTTTAATTACCTTTTAAAACTTCAAAGCCTTAGTCTTCATTTGAAGACAGATGGTATGCTCAATTCTGTCATTCGCATCCTAGTGAAATCAATGCGAGGCTTTAGCACGGATCGTTTACTTAAACTTTTCTATATTTTACGTAGTTTTTAAATTTGGTTAATACTATTTGTAAAGGAAAGGGCATACTTCCCATTTTCCTATCCGCTGCTAATTCATTTTGTAGAGCACTTATCCCATTTATCCACTCGATTCAAGCGGTCTTTTGTTAATACACTGAAAGCAAAGCGTTATTTTAGTTGCTAGCTTTAATGAATAGGGTTAAGAGATAATCCATAAATGCGTTTTAATTTTTAGGAGATCTTAAAACTACTAAAATAATGATAAATTGTCGTTCAATAAATTGATGCATTCCATATTTCTAACAATGCTAAGTTACATTCTAATTTTTTTAATCTCGCAGGTTTAGAAGTATTATGTACTTTAAAATGAAAACTGGGAACATTTCATTTTAGTTTATCGCTCAAAAGAGATCTACAAGCCATTCCTGATTGCACAAGCAAGTCTCAACAGCCTTTATCCGAATGGTTGGAAGCAATTGGTCTTTCGTCTGCGGCGGAACCCCTCAAAGCCGCGGGTTTCCGAATCGTCCAAGATTTATTCGGAACTGATGCCGCACAGCTCAAACGATTCGGAGTTCGTTCATGCAAAACTCGAAAACGAATTATTGGCAATCTTGCAATCTTACAGTTTCAGTTAAGAAAACAGGCTTTGAATCGATCTTCCACCCTCACAAGCCCAGTGCACACGCTTATATAAAGCTTTCTATGCGTAAATGCTGACTTCTACCTAGGGCTTCGCTAAGTCTCGATTCAAACAGTCCTCATTGGAAAAAACTTATGTGAAAATTAGTGCAGTGGTTTTTATTTTGAAATATTTAACTATTTATTCGACACAATTGGATTTTGATATTTTGATTAAATTTTATTTATGTTTTAAATGTTTTTTTAAATCTTTTTTGAAGTTTTCATTCAACTAAAAAGTGTTAGCGAAACTTAGGTTTTTTATCTGGCATCGAATCAGTAATTGGTATTTGCACAGAAAAATGATTGTCCTCAAATAAGTTTGTCTTAGACACCATGCCAAAATCTCCGCTTACTAACATTAACAAGCATGGTATAACTGTATAATTGCATAAATGCATAACTTTTTTAAGTTTTAAATGATATTCAAGATCGTAAAAAAGGTTGTATATTTGACAACGATTAAATTGACATAAACATGGTTAAAAAGTAAATTACGTACATGTGAATCCATTTTGAGAGTAACTTCAAGAAATATGCTATACGTGTATATGTTGCCGCTGTTTTATGTTTTATCTAGGTTCAACATAATTTAATTTTTTTCTTAAAAATGGCTCAGCATCCGTATTCCAAGCAATGTACGATTAGATCACAATAATTTGATAAATAGAAAATGGTTTTAGACTAATAAATTCTAAGCCTCTGCTGAAACTGAAAATATGTTATAATGTACATTTAAAGTAATACTACTTTTCAGTAATAACTTAAAAATATTCTTGTACATTGACTGTTGATATGCCGTGTAGCATGCATATAGACTGTCTCGGTATATCAATTTTTATCTACATATGTATATTAATACGGATATGTATCAAACGTTGAGTATATTTGCAGTTGTTGTAAATATTTATACACTGAAATTTTAGATTAGTTCCTGAGTGTAAATACTACATTTTGAAAAATATGCATACTTGTTTTACGTATAAATGGCATTTCCTAGAAATGATGATTTGCTATTATACCTCTCAGCGACATACTAGATTTTATTAGACATTTTTATCTCTCATTGATTTTTTTCAAAACTATAAATTGTTGTCTACATCAACGTAGTTAGTTTTCAGAATGGAAACAACTGAATTGACTCAGCACTTCAAGAAAATAAATTAAGAATGAGATGTTTTTTCTAAGCGTCTCAAACACAATGAATATTTAATTTTGGATTCCATTTTTCAAGAGCACTGTATTTTAGTCAAAATCATTATTGACAGTAATTTAAGTTATTTTAAGAATATAATTTCTCAACATTAATTCAAAGCCACTCTACCATTTACAGTTTACTATTTACATTGCGTTATTTCAGAAAGTAGACACCAGGAAGAATCTCCTACATGAATTTGGGATTATTTTTCAGATGTTCGATTTATTTTGCTAGGCAAATTCATGTTATAAACTAGCCCCCCAAAACCTTACTTTCACAATTAAAATTTTTATTTTAATGTGTGAATGTGTGAAAAATATTTTTTAAGACATTAATTTTTAAAATATGAACAATTACTATAATTACTAAATGCATGCATAAATTCCATAAATTCCATCTTGCTTATATGTATGAAGAAATTGATTTGGACAAATCCATAATTTTGTTACACTTGCCCTTTCTTTTAACCCAGAGATAAAACCGCTTGTTTAGTCAGAAGCTTCAAATCCAATTTCATGAATTTGTAGCAATTTTTTATTTTTGATATAATAAGTAAAAGTTCTTTATGCATGCAAAATTTGATTCAATGTTTTCATTAAGCATTTTCATTGAGATTATGTTTTCTCATTAGTTAAATAGTTTTAATTAATATATGAAGATTGACAACCTGAGAAATAGAAAATTTGGGTGATGACCGGCTGGTTAAATTAGATCGAAACTTCTTGCTGGCTTCATTCAATTTTTTTGCAATTCTTATTAAGTTTAGTTCATGGGAAAGGGATTCGTTTACTTCTAATTTAAGTTCATTAGCAGACTTTTTGCATGCTTGATTGGATTTGTATAGAAACGCATATATATATATATATATATATATATATAT
>CABFPE010000095.1:1020336-1032792 GCA_900660155.1 Hofstenia miamia
ATATAAAACTCTATATATATATATATATATATATATATATATCGAGTTTCAAATTTGAATGTGCATTTTAAAATAGATATCCTTATTTTCAAGTGATAGTTGATAGGAATGCTTTCATTAATTGAATAACATTAGCATTAATTGTTAACTATGTGATATAATTACTAATTTTGACCAATGTAACTGCTTTATTTACTGGTGAGTTTACATTTAGGATTAGTAGGTCTATGTCGCTAGACAGGATTGGAAATTTGACTTTCAGAGCTTACAAATACCGGGTATTCTATTGGTACCAGAGAAGTTCACTCGATAACGTGTAAAATAGCTTTTACACGTTAAAATTAATGTATCGGTTTCGGTAGGTGTTTTGTTGTTTGGGGGTAATTGGCGGTATGAACTCAATGTCAACATTCATAACTGCCAACATAAAATGAACAAAAGCGGGAGTTACTAAGAAGAAAACGGGAGATTTGTGAAAAACTGCGAAAATAGAAGAAACAAACTGATGTTTAGTTTTGACAAATTCAAGGCGAACAATATATATATTGGTAAGCACGTTAAAAATGTTTTCTTTTCTTAGGATACACTCTAAGTGGCATAGTTTATGAAAAGTTAATATAAAAAACATACCTGTATGATCTTATCTACACAATAAATTATTTGCTTTGTTGAATTTACAATTGTGTAAAATTTTAAAGCGTTCAAGAAAATTTTAACTTCCTCTCAGCCCTGATTGGTACCCTTTGATTTTTCGATTTTAGTTATGAGCATAAAATTGAACTAGGTGACTGGGATCTGCCAAATACAAATTTACTTACTATTTATGTCACAGATGCTTTGTTGAATTAAACCAAAATTACCACTGCTTTTGAAGGTAAAAAATATATCTAATGGACATTGATAAATTTATTAGGAATGCTGTGCTGAGTATGGGTTCTATTATAAATCCTCAGCCAATCAATATGCTTGAATTATGTAAGCACATAGACATTGACATGTAATATAAATCCACCCCTCCTCCGTTAATAAAAGCGATGATACTTTGTGGCACTATAAATCTTGGCCCGTACTACACTGCCGATACCTCTATACAACCTGAGAGTTTTTTTATCCCTTCACGGCTGGGGTGGGAGATTTCATCCCCTTATCTAGTTCTGGATTGGCTTGTGATTTTGACACGAAATTTTGCTCACATATTCAGCAATATAAAACTTGAGTGCCCAGAAATTCGATGCTATCATTATGTTTGATGACTTCATCAAAGGCCAAAATTTGTGGATTTTGCAAAATGTATTGAATATATCGGTTCTAGCAGGTGGAAACGACAAAATTCAATAGAATTCATTCTTACCTATTCAAATATAATTTTCTTTCTTTCTTAACATACTTTTTTTCAAAAGTAAAAATTTTTTGCAAAAATTGGAAGATTATGCCCCTCTGTTGAAAGCAATACAATACATAAAATTTATTAGTCAGTAATAATTCCCCACTAAAGTTAGGAATAGTCACTAAGTCCAAAGGTTTTCAGGTAATAATCAAAGGAAGAAATCCTTGTCCCCAATTTGAACAAAACTAGGGTATTTTATGGTAGTGTGCTATGATCAAGATGGAGAGGCACACTTCCGCTAAGTAAATGCTTGCAACCAATGTCATAATTGCAAACGCAATTTTGAAAGCACATACACTTAAATTTCGTACGGATTTTTTTGTTTGTAAACACTATCCACAATTATTAATAATAAATTTAGTTGAAAATGTACATTGTGTGAACAGTTACCACCCAAAAATAAAACTTCCATTTCTAATAATATTTGAAAGTTAAATAAAAGCAATTAGGTTAAGAAAACTATATAACTATATATTACAAAACGCGAGTATTTTATTGGTTTTCTTTTCCTAACATTTGTGCTTTTTATTTAGCCGTTTATGCTTTAACATAAATTCGATTTGTAATATTTTTGAGCGTCTGAAGGCGTTATAAAATTTAACATTTCGTCATTGAATGCAAGCTCCAATCAGAAATTTATTTTCTTGGGGTCATAAAATAGTAAACACATATTATAATTTCCTTATCGTTTTTATAGGTTCTTGGGCCGAAAGTGAGAATCAGCGAAGTACTTTCGCATAGATCATGTTAGCATACATATATTGCAGCATCTTAGGTCTGTTCTGGATAAAAAATTCGATTTTCCGAACAGGCATTTCATTATTTAAACTTGTTAAAATAATGATTTAAAAGATATATATTTAGATAGATATCGCATCTGTAATTTTAACAGTTTTACTAGATTATGCTATTAATTTTAGCTATACAAAAAGGCTTTCTTGAAAAACCATATTTCATTGGCTATATAAGAAATTTCACCAAACTTTTTCACGTGGACAGAAATTGTTTATTCAATCTGTTAAATTTAGCACACGCAAGGATGGCATGGTCTGTGAAATATGTATTGGGTTTTTTTAAATGCATGCAAGAAAAATTGTTATTCTGATTTTGTCTATCTTTGAGCATCGGTAGGGGCACACGTCCTGTGATCTGCGTACTCTCTAATTGTCTGCGCCTGTGAATGCATAGGGGCAACCTTCGAATTTGGAAGACGTTTTATAGCGTACTAACATAGTGTAGAAGTTGCAAATGAAATAGAGTCCATATTGACTCTAGAACTGCCAAGGTGTGATCAACTGATTACCTTTGAAAAATTTTTTGAATTTAATTGTGAAATATAAGTGTTTGAGACTTCTCAGTTAGTGACTGTTACTTTATGGATATGCACTATCGAATCATGAAGTACTTTCTCCAATATTCTCACACACACAAACACGCATACATTTTGATATCTTATTTACAGGTACACATCGATCGGTTATTCAACTCATGGGCAAGTTCTCCGGCCAGGACCAACTTGAAGCATCTCCAGCCACATTCACAAATGGCTCAACTCAGATATCAAATCGATTTCGATGCGGCCTTTGCAAGGAGTCTGGAAGGCCGACGAAAAACTGCAACCTTACAAAGATTTGTTGCAATTAATGTCGAAAACATCTGGGGTGTACATTCCAGGCCACTATTCACGAAATGCAATGGACAATGAAACATTTTTGTTGAAATTATATTTTCGAAATTGGAAAATCCATTTCGCATTGATTGGTTCCTTTTTACAGAGAAAAATAAATGGCGATCAATTGATCACTCCAGAGAAAAATAAATGGCGATCAATTGATCACTCCTTAGCCGTTTTAAGGTTGTATAGAACTTTGGCCGTTCTAGAGGTAACCGTGAAATTATGAAATCTCCCAATTTTGACATATCTACATCAAACGATACCAAAATAAAAAAATAAATTGTAAAATAAATTATAAAAGAAAGGTAATCACTAACAATACGGTCATGAGTAACATATTTAATGAAGTATTTTGCAACTGAGGCAATTTTGATTGAGTAAGTAATCCCTTTAAGATCAATAAAGTTCAACCTATAGCCCCGCCCTTCTCTTTCAGATTCGTGACTACGTTTGAAATTATCAAATCTATTCAATCTTTAAAATACAAATTTAGTGGTTCCTCCATTATCCCAACTTGGTCTCTAAAAATTGCTCCAGATGTAATAGCTGAGCCACTTTCATGCATCATAAACGCGTGCATTAGACATTCGACTTTTCCTGACCAATTAAAATTGGCAAATATTACTCTATTATTTAAAAAAGATGACCCAAATGATTGTTTGCACTATAGACCGATTTCTGTTACATGTTAGTAAGATTTTTGAAAGGCGTCTTTTCAATCAAATTAACGAACATTTATGTAAACATAATTTATACTCTCAAAATCAACATGGTTTTAATAAATATATTTCTACAAATGATGCCTTGTTAACAGCTACCAAAAATTGGAGAAATAGCATAAATATAGATGAGTGTTCAGCAGTTGCATGCTTAGATTTATCAAAAGCATTTGACTCTATCGACCACCACATATTAATTAAAAAAATAAAAATTCTGGGCTTCTCAGACAAAAGTGCAGACCTAATAAGCAGTTATCTCCATAATCGTAAACAAAGAGTTAAACTAAATGGAATTCTCTCTGACTGGATTTTTATTAAAAATGGTGTTCCACAAGGAACAATTTTGGGACCGTTACTATTCAATATCTATGTAAATGATTTGAGCAATTAAACCACATGTAATGTTATACAATATGCTGATGATACTATGCTATTAAATTCACATAACTCTCCTGAAATTGCTATAAAAGTTCTCGAAGACAATTGCACTCTTCTTGCACAATATTTTGCTTCACTAAAACTAAGAATAAACCCATCTAAATCTCAATTTTGCTAAATTAGTCCTACATCTAACAATAATTCCACAAATTGTTCACAATTTAAATTGAAATTCAATTATGCATACATAGAAAGAGTTAATTCTTTTAAATATTTGGGTATCATTTTTTATTGTCAACTTAATTTTACAAAACAAATATCTAGTGTTATTAAGAAAATGGCCACTTCAATAAAAGCTCTTAACAATGTATCACAACAGCTTCCAACCACAGCAAAAATTCAATTAATTCACTCATTAATACTAAGCCACTTTAATTATGGAAACATACTGTATCTGGACATAAATCAACAACTTTTGAATATATTCAATGTGCAAATAAAATGGGCTATAAAAATAGCAGTTAATCATATTTATAACAGAAATACGGCTGTCAAGAAATTAACAAAAACTTTTCTAAATCCACAATGCAATAATACACTTTTTTTATAAGAACCAGTAAATTTTTTTCTGAGGCTCAGCTGTTCTTATTTTTTTTGGCACTTTGAGCCTTAAATTGTTCTTAATTTGTTCTGATTCTTTCTAAGGTAAAAAACAGGTTTTGGCTATTTACTTTACTATTTAGAGGATTTTAGATGCCACTGATTCTTTTTGCTATAACTACTTTATATTTTTATTATCCTTTTGTATGTATTTTTAAGCCTTTGGAACTGTAAATAAGTATCTTTTGTTACTATTCATTGAAAAATTCAAAACAAAAAAACTACTTTTTAAATACTTTCAGCCTCACTACTGTTCTTAAATTGTTCTTATTTTTTGGCATTTTTGAGCCTCATTGTTCTTATAAAATTAATCTTATAAAAAATATTTAGTAATATTGTTCCATACCACAAATCCAACTTTCTATCCTCTAAAATATTGCTTAGACATAGAACCCTAAAAATTAAGCCTCTTGCATATAACAAGAAAATAATGAAAAATTTATTTCTCAGCACATCAATAAATATATGGAATAATTTACCTAAATCTATAAAACAAATAAATATATTAAGAGTATTCAAAAACGAAATTAAAAAATACTTCTGTCGTTATACAAAGGAAAGGCTTGAATACAAATTGCGAGGTTTTAAATTTTATAATAGTGATTATTCAATAGAGCGCATCTAACCTAAATTCGCCATAGCCCAAGCTAGTAATTGTAATTATTTTTGTAAACATTATCTTTGTATGTGTTTTATTCCTTTATTTCTATTGTTTGACGCTATTTAGAGTTGTAAACAGTATTTTATAAAGTAAAAAGCACCTCTAAATATAGATATTTCATTTCATTTTATTTCATTTCATAGTCATGCTCTGTTGACATTTAAAGCAGAATGTCATAAATTTGGTCTTCTTCTTGAGACGTAAGCCGTTTATAATAGTAGTAGATTAGCATAGAGAGCGTGCATTATGTACTTGTAAGCCAAATGTGTGGCTACTAGTGATGTGCAAGTAGGGATACTAACTACTGTACCCGGGTATGGTCAGACCTGAAAACGGGTCAAACCCACTCGACCTGTCGTCTTGAATTTGACCCGACTGCTATGCATTGTTTCTCATGCGACAAAGCAGTTACATGTAACACACTGTTCAATTGCTCAAATTAGTGTTAAAACCTATACATGTAACGTGTAACCAGCAATTAATGTAAGCGTTCTTGATAAACCAGGCACGACCTGATTTAAAGAAAAAGCATTCACCCCGACCCGAAGAGGACCAGAAAAATGGAGACCCCCGATATGTTGTAGCTCTTCTTGAACAATGAGAGCTTATCTGGATTTAAGAAGTGCGGATTTGCCGGATATAGACACGCCATTGATTGAAAACGACGGTCCATTTCTGTAATAAAACTATCCAGAACCATGAAACAAATTGCAGTTCTGGCATGTTCCTCGGGGTCTTGTCCGCAAGCTGCTTGATTGTGCTGTCCAGTTGTAAATGGTACTACGAAGCCCTCCAGGGAAGAATTGAGGCGTATTGTCCTTCCAGGTGCGAAACTGTTGCTTGCATCCACTTATTCTGCCAAAAACTTCACAAGTCCCCACAATTTTGATACATGATCAGTGTTCCTCTTGGTCTTCAATACTTCGAGGTGCTCTTGACATATTTCCGGGTACTGGGCCAGGTCAACACCTGCAAATTGAAGAATTTTTGAAAGTGGACCAAGTTGCGAAAATAGACGACTAAACAGAACAAGACAGCAAATGTTCGAAACACGGCGCCAAGCTGCTGCAAGGCTAGGAGTCTCGTCAGGTTCTTATGATTTTCCAGATTGAGCTATGACGTCGAGGGCATTTACTAGTTGGGCATAACGAGCATGAATGACAGAAATCAGTGACTCCTTGAAATTCCATTTGTGGTCTCAGTTCTGTGGAAGTTTCCGTGCAATAAGGTGCGTGTCCTCCTATATATCATTGAAGACGCTTTTCCGTTTGACTGAGACATTGATAAAGCTATCTGTTTTCTTTATTAGGGCAAAAAAGTTGCCGACACTTGAAATATCAGAGCATGAATTACTCAAGAACAAATTAAGTCTGTGACCGTGGCAATAAACGTGAAGACAGGCATTGCCAGCTGCGACGCGAATCTTCGTTTGGATGTCTCCACGTTCACTAGTCATGACACTGGCACCATCACTGCATTTTCCGATACAATTGTTAATTTTGAGTTCGAACTCCAGGTCAGATTGTTTGAGAGAAGACGATATTTTCTTAAATATTCCAGCTGCATCCAGTTCATCATGTTCAAGGGTTTCAAATTTCAAAAATCGCTCGTGGGCACAACAATCTTCATCAACATACCGGATAGACACTCCCAGGTGTGAGCCAGCAGAATCGGAGAACTCATCAAATATTAAACTGAATGGTGCAGAATCGCCTCTCACGCATTTCATCTCACTGGCAACTTCCCCGAGTACACATGTAGCCAGTGATCGTAACATTGCATTTTAGGAATCAGAAGACAGTTATGACGCATTTTTCAGAATAGAACTGCGTCGGA
This sequence comes from Hofstenia miamia, assembly GCA_900660155.1. Classification (NCBI taxonomy): domain Eukaryota; kingdom Metazoa; phylum Xenacoelomorpha; order Acoela; family Hofsteniidae; genus Hofstenia; species Hofstenia miamia. The sequence goes on from CABFPE010000095.1 coordinate 1,027,653, forward strand.
TTCGAAATTCGTGTGATTCCTCTGTAATGAGCTCTACTAGCTCAATAAAATTTCCACGGAAGTTACTTGTCGTTCCTTCCTCATGCCCACGCAGTGGAATAGACATAATTGCACATCATTTAGCACAGTTTATAAGAGTTTTACCATATTCTCTGTTTTTAGCAACAAATTTAGCATGTGCACTCAAAATCTTTTCTTCCACAGTTCCATGGCTGGTCGATGATCTATACAGTAACTCACGTTTTACTGAATCAAGGTGTGACGCGCTGATAGAATGATCCTTTACCTTCTCAGACAGTTTTTTCCAGCTGGAAAATCCGTGCGTGATAAATGTAGGTTTACGTCGATAGGCGACAGGTGAAGCAAAATGCTGACATGTGTAGCAGAATACCGCTTCCCTTAGAACCGAATACTTCAGGAATTTGTAGCGATCATAGTGGATCGATGAGAACGACCGGTTTTGCTGAACAGATGCTGTCTTTGAAAACGCTGTGAGGAGAGTTTGCACAGGGTTATCTGATGCGGATGAAGAAATATCAGGTGGTGCAGATGTTTCGATCTGTGGAGAAGAGAGGGATTGGCGCGGAGTGGAGATTGATCCAGAATGATGCATGGCTTGTCCNCATCAGAGATGGAACCGGCTACCGGCCGACCAAGGCTGGTCGGGCCGGGGCCGGCAATTTACCGGCCTGCAGCCGCTTTTAAATTTCATGAAAGGCCGGAAAAATTACCGGTGGTTTACCGGCCAAAATTAAATATTCTTGTTTTATCTTGTAAAGATGAAAGACTTTGCTTAGTTTGGGAGGAATTTCTATGAACATCTAAAATTCGAAAAAATTTTGTAGTATGAGCAATCTCCAGAATTGCAATTACAATAATAACTAAATTTACTTTCTGGAATCTCTCATAAAGTTTGCTACAAACGGAGTTCTGCTTTTTGATAGAGTAATTTTATTTCAGTTTTCTATGAAACTTACTAATAATATTAAAAGAACCTGTTTATAGTACTGAAAGTATAATGTATTGAAATTTGAGAGACCTCATTCAAATAAAGCAAATGGAACCCTTGTATTTTAATAATATTGGAAGGGACGCTCAAAGTAATTTTGAAGAATGCAACAAGACATTCAAATACAAATTTCAATAAACACATCCTACTAAACAAGCAATTATGTTTAGTTTTAGCGAAATATTCTTTAAATTTTATTTGTGTACTTATAAATTATTAAATGCTAAACGGGGTCAAATGCTACAGCAATGTGAAACATAATAATTGATAGCGCTACTCGCTTAGTTTTATATTATATATATATATTATATATTTTAAATATCATGCAAAGTAAATTAACTAAATAAAACTGAAACGTTCACATATTTTCATTCACTGAAAGTGAAAACAACTGATTAAAGTTATGCAAATAATTGATAAATAGNATATATATATATACAATGTACTTGCATAGATTAAATATACAATGCCAATAAAATTTACCGGCTAAAACCCGCCGAAAACCGACAGGCCGGTATTAGCTATTGCCGGCCAACTACCGGCCCCGGCCTTAAAATTTCCGGCCGGTTCCAACTCTGGTCCACGTTCACGTTCATGTTGACCGTTATCAAGGATAGAGGAAGATGATGGTTGTATTTGAAATATCAGAACTGTCTGTCTCAAACGCTTTTCAGATGGTTCACTCGACATTGTTTGTGCAGCAGAGGGATGACACAGAGAACTGCTACATGTAGTATGTAATGAGTGAGCACATCAAATGAGGAGGCACTGTTTAATGCAGACCAATCAGAATGTTCCACTTTCATCAAATGAAACACGTCACATAGTAATTCATAACATAGTTGATTCATAACATAATATATATATATATATATATATATATATACAAAATTGTTAGCATCTTTAGTGATACAATGAACAGTTTTGAGTTCATAAACAAACATTATTGAGAAAAATTAACGCATAATGAACGTGAATTGTGTTTGAAAATTTGTTGAAAAGTTTTAATGTTTTTAGTAACAGCAAAGGAAATATTATTCTCGGATACCGTTGAGAACGTATTTTTATACGGGCAGATTCGGCATTAAAAACCGCTACCTTGGAATATGTTGCTTTTAAAAACTAAGTTTCTTTTCTTATTATTGTTTGTCAATATTTGTAAACAATAGTTGTGATTTTTGTGGGCAAATCGATAAATAATTCCATTTAGCGCTTATTCACTGTCACTTGACACCCATGTGCGTCACTTTGGGATGTCCTTGAGTGGCTTTGACGCGCATCTGCAACATTTATTTCAATGCTTTCTTCAAACGAGGAATAACTACAGTGTCCGATTAGAGGCACTTGGAAAGGTTGTTACTCTTTAAAACGTCGTTGGATTATGACTTAATAGCTAATAACATGAATCTAACATGAATTCTAAAAATGAGTGGCATGTAAAGAGAACTTTTGTATTGCCGAAGCAACGAAGGTATTAAGTACTTTAAAAACAATATTTGTTAAAAAAAATTGAAATAAGCTGTTAGTAAAATATTGTTTTTTAACTCTAGCATTTCACAGCAAAAACTCAAAGATCTCATTGAATATTCTTAATGTATTATAGTACATAATTGCAATAGTGCCTGGCGAGTTCAGGTAGGGTCCGGTTTGGGATGAGTTTTTGAATGGCAATCAGGTCAAATTCGCAAATCCCATTGAGTTTTAAATTTATTGCACATGTTATATGATACGCAACTTCGGAGCGGCCAATCAAATTTAAATATTTAATATATCATTATTTAGTTTATAACAATGAATCCAAGGGCGTTTAAGCTCACGTGTTGCGATTTAATGATCAAAGCAGACTTAATGTTATTCAAAGTTTTTCATCTTATCTTCTAGTCATGTTGGGTTACTTTCAAAGCCAAAAATAATACGTAAATATAAAGTGGAATGACTAATTGCATTGAAATAAATGACATATTATTTCAAAAGTGGCTAATTTTGTGGAGAGCAGGGTAATTAACNAGAAAAATTAACGCATAATGAACGTGAATTGTGTTTGAAAATTTGTTGAAAAGTTTTAATGTTTTTAGTAACAGCAAAGGAAATATTATTCTCGGATACCGTTGAGAACGTATTTTTATACGGGCAGATTCGGCATTAAAAACCGCTACCTTGGAATATGTTGCTTTTAAAAACTAAGTTTCTTTTCTTATTATTGTTTGTCAATATTTGTAAACAATAGTTGTGATTTTTGTGGGCAAATCGATAAATAATTCCATTTAGCGCTTATTCACTGTCACTTGACACCCATGTGCGTCACTTTGGGATGTCCTTGAGTGGCTTTGACGCGCATGTGCAACATTTATTTCAATGCTTTCTTCAAACGAGGAATAACTACAGTGTCCGATTAGAGGCACTTGGAAAGGTTGTTACTCTTTAAAACTGTCGTTGGATTATGACTTAATAGCTAATAACATGAATCTAACATGAATTCTAAAAATGAGTGGCATGTAAAGAGAACTTTTGCATTGCCGAAGCAACGAAGGTATTAAGTACTTTAAAAACAATATTTGTTAAAAAAAATTGAAATAAGCTGTTAGTAAAATATTGTTTTTTAACTCTAGCATTTCACAGCAAAAACTCAAAGATCTCATTGAATATTCTTAATGTATTATAGTACATAATTGCAATAGTGCCTGGCGAGTTCAGGTAGGGTCCGGTTTGGGATGAGTTTTTGAATGGCAATCAGGTCAAATTCGCAAATCCCATTGAGTTTTAAATTTATTGCACATGTTATATGATACGCAACTTCGGAGCGGCCAATCAAATTTAAATATTTAATATATCATTATTTAGTTTATAACAATGAATCCAAGGGCGTTTAAGCTCACGTGTTGCGATTTAATGATCAAAGCAGACTTAATGTTATTCAAAGTTTTTCATCTTATCTTCTAGTCATGTTGGGTTACTTTCAAAGCCAAAAATAATACGTAAATATAAAGTGGAATGACTAATTGCATTGAAATAAATGACATATTATTTCAAAAGTGGCTAATTTTGTGGAGAGCAGGGTAATTAACTAGCCCTCTCGCCTACGACATATGTTTCTGCGCTTAGAAAACAGTTTTAATGCATTTCATATTTCCATACCAAAATACAGTCTGCTTAACAGTTCGTCGTTTTTTCTTGTTTACTAGATAAAGAATGTTTGGGGTGTTTTCGCACCTCAAGGAATTTCCCAATGATGAAGTTAGAATTACCACAAATGACGATTTGAATATTATTAATTACAGAAATATATTATATTATGTTTCAAACCAGGCTCAAATTTTTTGGAACTGACCCTACCCTTCTTCCTAAATGTGATCCGATTTCACACGATTTGCTCTTTTGGGCCCATAGAATGAATTGTTCATTTCAAAGCATTTGACATGCCTAAAATCAACTCAAAAACTAGAAATAACAAAACGAATTTAACAAAATGATAGAAAATAATATGATATAGTAAGGAAACAAATATCACCGGATCTGCCCTGATCATTTATGAAACTATAGCTTGTACTCCAATCAGACGCCGATCTCTTACAGTGACAAAAATTTGAATGGAGAAGACTAAAATCTATGAAAATCTGTTGAAGTCAAATTAGATTAATCTCAAGATTTGATTAGAAAACAGCACCGTGTCACCAAAACAAAAATATATGTTTTACACATGACTAGTACGTTTTAGGCAGTGGTTGTCAAGCGACAAAACATTTACATGTAACATGCAATATCGTGATTTCTTTTTTAACTTTCAAAATATTTAAACATCTTCCTTAAAATAAAACATGTATAATTGGCTGCAAAAAAAAATGAGACTGAACACCTATTTTTTCACGCTTTGTGGAAACGTATTGAGACGTTTTAGAGGAAAACTATAAAAATAAAAGACAACGAGAATTTTGTGAACTTTAAAATGGTCAAACAAAAAAGTTAATTAATTAAACTGGTACTTCGTAATTATTTGAAACCACTTACCAAACAATTTGTTTTGATTTGCAAAGTTTCTACTTGATTTCTTCGGAATGGAAACTTTGGAACAGCTTGAAAACGCCTTTGCGACATCGCAAATTTCTCGATCAACTTATTTTCGAAAGCTGAAAA
>CABFPE010000095.1:1032995-1043031 GCA_900660155.1 Hofstenia miamia
TTTTGAAGATGTTTGGATAACTGATGAGTGCGTATTTCAACTACACAGAAACAAAGTACAAGTGTGGTCGTCAAAGAAATGTCCAAGACCAACAAAAGCGGTTCCAAAGTTCGACCAAAAAATTACGGTTTGGGGAGCACCTTCCTATCGTGGGTTTTATTTTAAAATTTTAGACGGAAAAGCCACAATCGACAGTCAAAGATATTGCCAAATTATAGCTGAATTTATGCCTTATGCTGATACTTTATATGATGATGGATGGATACTCCAACAGGACGGAGCAACCCCGACAAAAAATTGGTTTTCTGAAAATAATATCCAGTTTTTGCAATGGCCACCAAGTTCTGCTGATCTTTCTCCAATCGAAAACGTGTGGCAGATATTGAAAAATGACGTTGAGAAGAAAAATCCGATAAATATATCCGATTTAAAAGAAAAAATCGAAGAAAGTCAACACATTTTGACATCTGAAAAGAAGTCCAATTTAATGAAATCAATTTCAGTTCGTTTGAATGAAGTTATTTCTACAGGAGGAAAACAAATTAGACTTTGATGCTTTTTACTTATAGTCCTTTAATGTATCTTTAAAATCTTACCTTTCTTGAGTTGTTACGTTCAGTAGTTCAAAAGTAATATGCCTTTTTTCTAGTCTCATTTTTTTGCAGCCAACTAATGGATTTCAAATATTGACTGAGAGGGTTAGAATATACAAGTATTTCAATTTAAGATTTGATGCTGAATTGCAGACATTCTGAATAAAAGGTCTGTCATGTTGATAAAACTTATGCTAGTCAGCATTCATAAATACACATTTTCGATTTATTAGACTATCACGTGATGAAGGTTCATGCTCATAATGGCCACAAAAGTGCAAATACATTCATATATTTACAGAAATGTTGTTTTATACATTCGACACTATAATCTAGAAAATTGATGTGAGATACGAATCAAATTTTCGCTGCTTAATCAAAAGTTTTTGTGTAAAATGCACGTTAAGTTGTGGCAATATGTGGACATTGTATAACATCAAAATATATAAATTCAAAATCGATGCTTTATGCACAATATTAATCTTTTTTGACTAGTTTAAAAAATCATGAAGTTATATCAGTTCCAATAGCTTTGGGTTGCAAATGCACTTTCAACTGCATTCATTATAGTTTAGATAATTTTAGCTTTTTGTAGCTGCCAAATTACAGTATTTATAATTTGTCTTATAAATTCACTGTGAAAGTTCTCATGAAAGTTCAACTTAAGCCTAAATTTTTTTGCAAGCTCTTTCCTTTCCATTGAAAATAACACGAAAAAGTTTTCGATTCAGCGTTCATAATATTAATTAGCAATGTTTTAAGACCAGAAATGGAGAGATCGAAGCCAGTCCGTACTGATCACCGGACCGGACCAGTCCGAACCAGTCGCAGACCGGATCTGGTCAAATGAAGGTTTTTAGTGATAGTGTCAAAAAATTTCCACATCATTTTGGTGAAACGATTCTTTTGAGACACAAGTTGGTTATCTAAGAGATTCAAACGAACATCGATTCAAGAATGTTTCGAGAATAATAGACTGCGTTGGTTGCGATAAATGTATGCTTTGGGAAAATTTCGGACGGAAGGACTTGGCACAGAACTTTATTATGTTGCTCCATTTAGGAAGTGTTGGTGCCTTATGTACCCAAGTTCTGTTACTGATTTGCTTTAATGTTTTTCCTATTCCAGGATCTTGTGAACCTTGTTACAGTTACCATGTAGCATCTTCTACCAAGCTTGACATCCATTTATTCAAATCTCAAATAGAATATAATGGTCTCATTATTTGTCACTATATAGTCATTAATTTGGATCTAGAAAAGATAATTATATGTCCTACATTTGGCTTACTAGCCTTATTTCGAACTTGTTATCAGGACTTGCATGTATAAAGGGAAAGTTAAGAATTCTGAAGTATTTACTTCAACAATCTTTCCAATGTTCTTACTCTATTTATAGTTAATTTCAAAAAAGTACCTGTTGATTTAAACTTTTAAATTATTCAGCTGCCAAAGTTGGCTAAAAATAATGAGAAGTGATTTCACCATTTTTGTTTTGCCAAATTAGTGATTCAACAAGTAAATATTTTTTACATTTGTATTTGATAGATCTTAGTTGCAAAATACAACAAATTAAATTGCTAAGTAAATTTTTAATCATTTTTGTTTTTCTTTTTCTTTTCTTTCACTGACTTCTTTTCTCTTTAACAGCTAATTTGGTGGAAAATGCTACATGCCCTCCTCAGCTTGCATTATTTTTAGCATGGCATGCTCTCCCTGTACAAGTGCATTGGCTTTTCTTATTATCCTTTCAGTGTCCTGATCCTGCCAGCTTATTTTAGCTAATTTTGGCTGTTTCATAATTTTTATTACAGTCTCCTTTTCAGTTGTTACTATGTTGTGATAGTTTTTTCTGTTTCTTGTTAGGAGACTCTATCTTTACTACAAATCCTTTTAGCAGCCAGTTTTTCGTCTGTGTGTTGATTAGTGACAGGGCTATTTCAAACTTCTTTGCTTTGGTCAGCTTATGCCTGTTTTTCTTTGATATTGGCAACCTTAGCTCTTTATCTTCTGTGATGAATATTGCCAATAGCCATGCCATTGTCTGGTATCATATTTCTGGTATATTTTTCTCCTCAAATATCATGTTTTTAAAATTTTGTTTGGTGTTCAATTCATATGCCCTGCTTATTTCTGCCAGGGTTACCTCAACTGTTTTGTGGTATTTTCTTGATGGTGCCTCTATCATTATTGCTGGCCATTCTTCTGATGTTTTTTTCTGCAATTTAATCATTTTCCATATGTTCTCAATCTATTTTAGATGTTCCTGTCTTTGTGTTAGACAGCATTTTATGAAGAGTATGTTCACTCTTTTGGTTCCTTCCATTGTTAGTTTGATCACTTTCATTTATTTGTATAAATCAATTGCTATGCAGGGATCCACCATGATCCTGTATTCTTGTGCCCAATAGTCCATTTGTAGATTGAATCTGATTAACTCTGCAATTATTGTGTCAGTAGGTTTTCTTTCCCATGGGAATATGTTTTCCACTTGCATGCTCATTTGGAATAAAAATTCTGGAATTTCTTTCTTTGTTGTTTTTGCTATTATCACAATTTGTATTTTCTGTACTTTTGTCATTCTTAATGTCTGCTCTATTTGTTTTTCTAAATTCTTGTTGTGTTCTTTTTCTTTTAGTATGTGAATGATTGTCAAGTTGTTTTTGTTGATGTTACTTTCTGGTATGCTTGCAATCTGATCAATATATGCCATTATATTTGTGCTGTTGATAGCATAAAGTCCTCATCAAATGCGATGTGTACCATGCTCCTCATGTACAGCCTTTCCAGTGTTTTGTTCATTTCTCCTGGGTAACTAATGATGACATTTACCATGGGCCTGTTTTGTGCGTCAACTAATGATGACATTTACCATGGGCCTGTTTTGTGCGTCAATATTGTAGGTATATTTCTGCCCTCTGTCTTCACTACTTTTCTTGTGTGTGCTTTTGTTTCTGGCAAAAGTTTTTCAAAGAATTGTGTCTCATTTTTTTGTTCCTATGAAGTATGGATGCAGGGTTTCTCCATCTATATTCAACATTCTTTTCTCTCTTTCTTTTGAGTGTATAGTTCTTTCCAAGGTGGTCTCTAAGGAGACATGTAGCTGGGTAATCCTTTGTGGTAGTTTGCTGGTGCTTGGTTCAAAGTCCATGGGCTCTGAACTTGTGCTAATGGCTTCTACTTGATCACCCTTGAATTGGTTCCCATTCAGCTCAGTTAACACTTGACCATTTGTGGTTTCCATAGCACTGTCAGCCTTAAATTGATTTTATATTGCTATGGTTCTTGCCCCACTTACACCTTCCTCTGGAACTCTGTCTGTCAAGCTGCCCTCAAATCAGCATTGTGGATTTTCAGAAGGAAAGTTGAGCTGCTCTGCACTAGCCTTCTGTGTGTCCTTGAATCAGCTGTGCAGATTAGTAGTGGGAGAGGCTTCATGTCCATTTGTCACCCTGCCCTTGAATTGGCCTTGGAGAATACCTGGATGCCCACTCACTCTGTGTCTTTTGTTAGTCAGTTCTTTGTTGCCTTTGAGGCAACACTCTTCCTTCTAACATTTTGTTTCTGATATCACCTTTGAATTCTTTGTTGCAACTCTCTTCTGGTAGGCTATCTAAATCAATTATTTTGTATACTACCTCATTATTATTATTAGTACATGTCAAGTTAACTTGGCATCTTCATCCAACTTTGTTTCTTCAATGTCTGCCAATGCTCTTTTCAAATTTTGAAAGTGCAGTAACCTGCTATTGTCTAATATATATTCATTGTTCAGTAGTGTTTGTTTTATTGTGTATGGGCCAGACCACATTGTTTTTAACTTTTGAACCTGGTTCATGTCAGTTAATTTTACTGGTGTGAATGTGTACACTTTTTCACCTAGTTTTTGTGCATGTCCATATATTTCTTCTTGCACTTTTATAGTTTTTATAGTAATTTATCAAACATTTGTTTTTTGTTAAGAATTTGTTGCTGAGTATCACTTCATATGGTATTAAGTTATTATAGGTGTCTACCACTATCAATGATTGCTTGAAAGTTGTGTTTGCTATCCTCATCTGAACTGCTTTTATCATTCCTTTTATATCAATGTACTCACCAGACGCATTAATTAATCATTTACTGGATTTCTCCAAACCTTCCCTTTCAAAACCCAACTTTTTTGTGCATTTGTCAGTAATTATTGAGGTTGCTGCTCCAGTATTGATTGTTGCCTTCATCACCATTCCATTTATTACTACTGTAATTGTATTTATATTGTCCAACTTTGTTAATATCATTATTGGTGCTCAGTTTTCCTGAATCAGCACTCTACTTATTTTTCTGCTAGTTTGTGATGCTTTGCTCAATTCCAATTCTGATTCTATTATATCCTCATCATCATAATGGGCTTCTTCATCTCCTATCATGTTTATCTGCTTCCCAAAATCCAGCTTTTTGTGAACCATTTGTCTGCAATTGTAGCATTTTACATTTCTCTCTTTTACCTTTTTGGTTTTCCTGTCTCCTGTTTTTACTTTGATTACTTTGTCTACTTTCTTTTTGTTGTAGAGTTTATTTATTTTTTGTGTTTTGTAATTGTTTCTCTAATGCAGTGTTTCCTCATTCCTTGCAGCCTTCTTATAAGTGCATGCATTATTTTCAATTGTCACTTGAATATTGACATTTTCCTCAAAATGATGTGATACTGATTTTTGAAGCTTTCATTTTCATAGTATTGTAACATCCTGCACCTGGCCTTTTTAACACAGTGTATCATCTTTAGTAATTATCACTCAATAAATGGCGGGTGAGGATTTACTGATTTAATAGACTGCTAGACCTTTCCTCTTTATCTAACTAGTTATGTTAACTGAGTACTAATCATCATTGTTTAGGTGACGAAGCCATGCAGTGTTTTCTCATCAATCATCTGTGGGCTACTGCCTGAAGCCAATCTCCACACAACAGTTCCTCTCCTTCATTAACAACTGACCAAGTTCACTGCACCATCTCAGCTCAATGGGAATTAATTATGTGTACCTTACATTAGCTCAGTGCATGTACTCAAGTCAAGATACAACTGACTTAAACTCAATTTTGTAAAGTGTTTGTTGGATTGAATAAGTAAAGCAACCAGGCGTTGACACTAACTGCCTTGAGTTAATATTAAAGTAGCCGTTACCATAAAATTACTGGCTTTAACATTTATCTAATATATTGCAGTTTCCTACACTTACATTTAATAACAGTACATGTAAAGTCATTTATTCAGTCGATTATTGTCAAGTCTCCTACTATTAGTAATAAAGATATAATCCTAATGTTCGGCTATCCAGCCATTTTGAGCATCTGTTTTAATGTACATGTAGTGATCGGTAGTCAGACTAAGCAAGAATCGAAAAACTCCTATCCATAACATAAGTGCGGTTTCATGACTGGCACAAGGACCCTTCGAATTGCTCCCGTGATGGAATCCAGCCACTGCTCGATACAACTTGCTTAGCTGAACATTTTAATAAATATCAAACCAGATAAATGAAGAAAATGAAAATAAAATAAACTCTGAAGAATTTATTGTTCATCAAATTTCCTTTAAATTCTAAGCTATTTATTTAAAAAGTTCTAAGTACCTGCTGATTTTGAATTTTGAATTAATCTTCTGCCAATATGGCTGTTCTTATGTAAGCGTAATTTCGCTTGTTACAATTTGTCAAATATTTCTTAATCAGCTCCGGTATTTTTCTCATAATGTACAATATTGTAACTTAGTTGCATATTACAAAAATGAATAAGATAATTAACTAAATTTTACAATCATTTTTTGATTACACTTAATCTCTGTGAATCTTATGATGCTGATCTCTTTGGTTTGCAGCTTATTCTTTTTGGGTGATGCTACATGCCCTCCTCAGCTTGCATTATGGACAGCACGGGTCGCTCCCTATGCATGAGAGTGTCCGCCTTTCTTATGAGTGACTCCACCTCAATATCTTCCCATGTTATCATTGCATATTTGGATTGCTTTGACATTTTCAGCACTGCCTCTCATTTGGTGGTGACGGTGTTTGCGTATTTTAGAAATCGAGTTTCCCTGATGTTTTCTGCTATAGGTGTCATTTCCCGCAGTTCATTCATTTTTCGTGAGAAAATTTCGAAGTATTTCTTGTACAAGCGAATGCCTTTTATTGCTATTAAGAGCGTCATCTGCGCATTGGCTTTACACATGTGGGCTAAGTCTGCTCTCATCTGTGTATTCGGATAAAAGAAGGTAAAGACCTTTTATAGGCTGCGCATGTTCACCACATCTTTATAAAAGAAGCTAATGTTATCCACTACTTCTTGCTCTGATATCTCACAAGGATCATTCTTTCCAATGCACATCATAGTGACGATTTCCACTCTTTTCATTACGTCGTAGTAGCAATACTTTTGTTCCCACATATTGGTCCATATGATATCATTAACTCTCGAAAATAGCATGACTGCCCACAGCTGGCGTTTTTCTATTTCTTCTCTTAGTTCTTTGAGCTGGATGTGTATTGCTCTTTCTCTCGTATATAGCTGGTCTGGTGAGATGTTTCCTTCGATATAAATGCACTCCTTGTTGTCGTTGTCTAGCAATATTCATTTCGTTCTTTGGTAGTCCTCCCGTTCTGTCATTTCTACAGCTTTGCATTGTGAATTTACATAAGATTTATACTCGTGTAGGAATGCTTTTGCTGGTTTTACTTCCTTCAGGAGTCTCCATCTTGGCAGTACCATGGGTATTGCAATTGTTTTTGGCGGCGTACACAGTAAGATCTTAGTATCAACAAGTCTCTCAATTTCTTTGTAAGTGCCCATTGTATTTGATGCTGTTGCTAAGCCAATGGTAGTGGGGTAATTCATTTTCGCTTCTGGGATTGTCTCCCAAAATGATTGTGTGAGTCCCCTTTTGCTTAATTTCATTCATATGCATTCTTGTATGTCAATTTTCAATGTTATGCATTTGACATCAACCAAAATCTGGTTGAAAGGCTTTTATAATTCTTCTAACTCTCTGTGCTTAAATTCTTTTGGTGAACATTAATTTCATCATTGCAACCATCAGTTGTTCTCTTATTCTCTGGTAGTTTCTCTCTGCTATCTCCTTCATTACTTTTATTTCTACCAGGAACCACTCATTGTCAGTATCAATCCATTTGATCATACTATCATGGCTTGTGTCTCCCCACTTTTCAATGTTTATTTTGTCAATCATTGTCTGTGATTTTAGAGATAGTAACAACTGCGATGAGGTTAGTAATAGTTCTCCCTTACTGATTTCCTGTTGTGTTTTTGTCACCATTTCACATATCTCTACTGGTGTTGTTATCCCTCCTGTCTTTAGCATCTCGGCTCTTTTATTCTTATTGTTTTCTCCTGTTTGTCTGTTTCATAAGTTTTTGTTGTATTCTTTGGTTTAATGTTGCTCCTCCACATTGGTGTTTCTCTGTGCCATGCTGCTTTCTCGTTTATTCTCACATTGTTCTCAATCGTGGCTTGTATGTCCACTGCCTTTCTGATCATTTTCTCTAGTTTATCGTCTACGTCACACTTGATTTCAAATTGTGCCCTTATGTTGTCAGGCATACCTTTGCAAATATGCGAGAAGAGGTCGTATTTTGAGTATTGGTTTTCTCTTGAGCTTAACGTGACCAACCTCTTGACCTGTTGTATATAATTGCGAATGTCTTCCGTCTTCTTCATTTTTGTTCCATTTAGGATTATCCTATATTGATTTTTGAAACTTTTGTTTCCGTAATATTCAATGAAGTCGCTGATTAGTAGTTTGTAATCTGTCTTTGTTTCTGGATCTAGCAGCAGGTAATGCTGCGCTGCCGCTCCCGTCAAGTATAGGGGGAATCTTGCAGCTGCTGAGTGTTGGCTTACTTTTCTTTCTGCCATTGTTAGTTCGAACATTTGAAGCCATTCCCTGAAAGTTGGGTTGTACCCATCTACTCTACCATTAAATTTTGGTAGTGTGGCTTTGCAAGGGATCATATTGTTTCCCAATTCTTGGTTCAGTATTGAGTTACTGTATTTGGGCTTCATGTGTTTTGTTGTCCCTTCTTCATTTCGCAGCTGTGTGGTTATTGCTTTTGTGATCTTGGCTATAAATTTCTTTTTCTCCACATTGTTCTCATTGTCCAAAGAATCTTCTTCCGATAATTGATCATTGAGTGGTGTTGCTTGTAGTTCACGTTCCATTCTGCCTACAAACTGGAAGTTGTGGGAATGCATTTTCTCTTGTCGTTCTTCTTTGTTTAGTTGCAATAGTCTCAATTTATCTTTTAGATGAGCTATTTCTTCTTGTCTCAGATCCTTGTCTCCCATTAGGCGTTTGTTCTCTATTTCCAGCAAGTTCTGTTGTGCTTGTGCTGGCTGTTCACTCTTATTTGTTTCTAGTCAAATTATTTTGTTCCTTAATTGCGTTATCTCTGCAGCTTGTACATTGTTGTCTTGTATTAGTTGCTGGTTTGTTATCTCCAATACATTATTTTTTTCTTGCAAGAGCTGATTCTGCTCTAAGAATCTACTATTTGACTCTATTAGTTGCTTTGTGAGTGTCTTAATCTCATTCTGGAATACTTCGCTTTGTTTGATTAGTCTTGTATCCATGTCAAGTTGGATATTCCTGATTGTTTCTGCACTTGCTAGCTCGATGTCTTCTATCCTCTTTGTTAGTAAACCTATCTCTTCTCACAGGAGTTTCTTGGTTTCGTTATTTTTTTTTCAAAATTTCCAAAATCTCTGGGGTTCTCGGTTCAGAAGAGGATTCCTGTCTTATTGACTCTGGGGTTTGGGTTGTTTTGGCATTCCTTGGGTATGATGACGATCATTGTCGTGGGGGTATTAGTTTTTGGTATCACTTTCTTTGCTCTTCCTCTCTTGTTGCTTCTGTTGTTTGTCATCGTTTCTTGATGTTGTAGTGGCTTTCCAGTTTGGTTACAATCCAAGAGTCCAGTTTGCACTTGTTGCGGTTAAGAGTTTCTGTCTTTGCTGACTTTGTATTTTCGTTCACTGCTCTGTTGCTTCCTTTTTCCTTTTCCTTTGAGTTTGTCTCAGAGTTTTGAAAGAGTGTCACTGTGTGTTTCTTCTCTGTTGACTTTGTTTTTATTTGTCATGGTCGCCATGTAACATCCTCCACCATGCCTATTTGCACAGTGTATTATGGTTAATAACTATCACTTGATAAATGACGGGTGAGGATTTACCAATGTAGTAAACCGCCAAACGTTTCATCTCTGTTTAACTGGTTAGGTTAATCGAGTATTAATCATTCTTGTTTAGGTGAGGAAGCTGTGTGACGTTCCCTCATTGGCTCATCTGTGGGCTACTGCCCAAAGCTGATCTCCACAACACAGTTCTCCTCCTTCATGAACAATTGACGAAGTCCACTGCACCATCTCAGCTCAATTGGAATTAATTATGTGTACCCTA
>CABFPE010000095.1:1058032-1073425 GCA_900660155.1 Hofstenia miamia
TGTTTTAATGTACATGTAGTGATCGATAGTCAGACTAAGCAAGAATCAAAAAACTCCTATTCGTAACATAAGTGTGGTTTCATGACTGGCACAAGGACCCTTCAAATCACTCCCATGATGGAATCCAGCCACTACTCGACACAACTTGCTTAGCTGAACATTTTAATAAATATCAAACCAGATAAATGAAGAAAATGAAAATAAAATAAACTCCGAAGAATTTATTGTTCATCAAATTTCCTTTAAATTCTAAGCTATTTATTTAAAAAGTTCTAAGTACCTGCTGATTTTGAATTTTGAATTAATCTTCTGCCAATATGGCTGTTCTTATGTAAGTGTAATTTCGCTTGTTACAATTTGTCAAATATTACTTAATCAGCTCCGGTATTTTTCTCATAATGTACAATATTGTAACTTAGTTGCATATTACAAAAATGAATAAGATAATTAACTAAATTTTACAATCATTTTTTGATTACACTTAATCACTGTTAATCTTACGATGCTGATCTCTTTGGTTTGCAGCTTATTCTTTTTGGGTGATGAAATCTCCAATTAACCACTTGTAATTTCTCTTAGTTTCAGTGTCTAACAGTAGGTAGTGTTGATACATCATTCCTGTTAGATAGAGCAGGAGTCTAGCTGCTGCTGCTGCTTCCTGATTGATTTTTCTTTTGGCCATCATGATTTCAAACATTTGCAGGCATTCTGTGAATGTAGGATTGTATCCATCTACTTTCCCATTGAATTTTTTAAGCATTGCTTTGCAAGGTATGGCTTCATTATTCCTGCTCTGTGTCAGGATTAAGCTTTTGAATTTTGGTTTAATTTGCCTATTTATATTTTCCTTGCTCTCGAACTGCTTTGCCACTGCTTGCTTTTGTGCTTTCATTTATAATTTTTTGTTTGTCTTTTTAATTTTCTTCTTTGTACTCCTCATAGGTTTTCCTGTATCTGTTTCCCTCTCATTGGAACTCTATCTCATGAGCTTGTATAGTTCCTTGGTTTTCTTCTTTGTTTAATTGAATTAGTCTTAGCTTGTATCTCAGTTGTTCAAGCTCCTGTGCCTGTATTTCATTGTCTTCTATCAGTTGTCTGTTTTCTCTTTCTAATTGTCAATACATTTTCTCCCATCTCTCTGGCTGTTCTAAGAACTTTTTGTTTGATTCTGCCAGTTGTTGTATTAATCCTTTTACTTCCTGTTTAAATATTTCACTCTGTGCTTCTAGTCTCAGATTCATGTCTGCTTTGATTTTGCTTAGTAGTTGTTCTCTTTGCTGTTCCATTTCTTGGAACTCTCATTTAACTGTTGTATTTCTTCTTTCAATACTGTCTCTGTTTCATGGCTTTTTCTCAAAATTTTGAGAATCTCTTGTGGGCTTGTTTCTGGGGACATGTGTAAAGTCTGTAACTCCATTGAGGGGGATTGATCAGTTCCATCTGAGTATGGTGTTGATCATGATGCAACTGGGGTTACAACCACTCTAAATGTTGTTTTCTTCATGCTTCCCCTCCTTCCTTTGTTTGTCATATTTGTTTTCATTGTCAGTAGTAGTTTTCACTTTTGGTTCTGTTTCTTCCTGATCACTATTTTGCAGTATAGTTAGGTATTTCAAGTTGTTGAGTTCTGCTGATTATCAATTTTTGTTAATTTCAGTTGCTTTTTATTATGTTGCTCCATTTAGGAAGTGTTGGTGCCTTAGGTACCCAAGTTCTGTTACTGATTTGCTTTAATGTTTTTCCTATTCCAGGATCTTGTGAACCTTGTTACAGTTACCATGTAGCATCTTCTACCAAGCTTGACATCCATTTATTCAAATCTCAAATAGAATATAATGGTCTCATTATTTGTCACTATATAGTCATTAATTTGGATCTAGAAAAGATAATTATATGTCCTACATTTGGCTTACTAGCCTTATTTCGAACTTGTTATCAGGACTTGCATGTATAAAGGGAATTGATAGTAAGCTAAATGGGTATTCAAGAAACTCTTATTCATATACCTAACCTATGTGCAGTTTCATGACCAGGGGCACAGAACCTTGAATCATTCCCATCATGGGATCCTAACCACTACTAAAAATGAACAGTTTAGCTTGACATTGAATTAATTAATCAAACCTTGAAAATCTAAAGGTAAGAATTCTGAGGAATTTACTTCAAAAATCTTTCCAATGTTCTTACTCTATTTATAGTTAATTTCAAAAAAGTACCTGTAAATTTAAATTTTAAATTTTTTGGGCTCCAAAATTGGGCAAAAATGATAAGTGCGTTGTCCTTTTTTGTTTTGCCAAATTTGTGTTTCAACAGGTAATAATTTTTTACATTTGTATTTGATAGATCTTAGTTGCAAAATACAACAAATTAAATGGCTAAATATATTTGTAATCATTTTTTTGTTTTTCTTTTTCTTTTCTTTGATTGACTTCTTTTCACTTTAGCAGCTAATTTGGTGTATTATGCTACAACATTAGTTGCTTTCTTAGTTGTATTATGAAAAAAGTCTCACAAAGTATTGAATGTCTCATCAATTTAACAACTGCTCACTTTATTCATTGAATAAGAATATTGAATTTATAAAACTATCTGTACTTTCATTTCAGTTTTGTACTGCAGCATGTAGTGTGAACAATTATATATCTCTTTGACTTCACAGCTAAAATAGCAATGTTAGTTGCTTTCTTAGTTGTATTATGAAAAAAGTCTCACAAAGTATTGAATGTGACATAAATGTCCCAATTGCTCACTTTAGTAGTTTGAAAAAACAATTTTTAATTTCTTTTCTAAATATGAGCAATCTTAACTTTCCATGCCAAGTAATCTTATTGTAATATCCTCTACCAGGCTTTATCACTGTTGATTCATTGTTACCTTGTAACATTGACTGTGTTATTGTGGGTAAGGATTTACTAAATGTTACTGCTTGCTTAATTTCTTCTATTACATTACGTAACCACCATTAACTATTCACTTTTTAGGTGACGAACCAAAGCGGTAACCTCTGCATTGATCTTTCANACATTGTATTAATAATCAAACCATTAATAAGATGAAATAAATAGAATTCGGAGTAAAATTCTTTATCAATGCTTACAATAGTTTTAATCGTATTTATAGTAATTTGAAGAGAAGTACCTGTCGATTTGAATTTAAACGTCTGCCAAGATGGCGGCTAAAAATAATGTAAGCAACAATTTGTCGAAAACGTTTTATCGACAGATACAATTATCTCTTTTTCGACACATGTTATTTTCTTGGTTTACAATATACAAAATCAAACTGAAATGATCACACTTGATCTAATCATAATATTTTTAATCACTTCTTTTTCGATCTTAGTTCTTCTGCGACGTTTTGCAGCTTATTTCTGATTTTTTTTGGATGATGCTACATTATGGAATTTATATCAAAGCAAATTTATGGCACAAAAAATTTTACATAAGAACAGAGATCACTATATATTAGCTAACTCATTTGATAGATATTATAAAAATCCTGGACGTCCATGGCTCCAATAAAGCAGACTTAAATTGTCCAATAGAATATTTGTGATCTTTAACATAACCATGCTAATCACAGCTTTGAGATCACACTTGGTATGACAAGTACAAAAGGAATTACATAGCAAAATTCATGCAATAAAAATAAATTAATGCATACAAATTTTTCGAATGTTTTTCTCAATCAAAAAACTAATGGAGGAAGAATGATTGCTGAGTAAAATGCAGACTTTCACTTCGTAAAGATGTCATACCCAATACTTATCTCACGTCGAAAATATTATCTTTGATTAGAATTATAACATTCACTATATTTATTCTAGTTGTCAATGGTAAGAATCATGCTAGGCAAATGCAGAAAGAAATTTTCTAGGTTCTGAAACTCATTTCGGGATATCGCTGGAGATGGCGTGTTACTTATTTGTGTGTAGGATAAACTAAAACGGTTCTCTATTTACAAGCAAAAGTTGATGTTATATGCAAAATTAATGACTAAATGCTGACAAATACTAAAATAAAACGGAAAAAATGTAACCTGGACGTCAAAAACCTGCACTGATGCTACAATGTCGATTGCGAAAACTCTTTCTTAAATCTTTTCTATTAAGCAGAGGTTTTATTATATAAATTCTAGTTCAAAATATTAAAGCCAACTATATAGTTTTCTCTATTTTTGTAACATATTTGCAATATATGTAGTTGTATTGACATTGATTAATTTTGGCAAGCAAACTTATATATATATATATATATATATATTTACATACTATGTATAAGAAAGTTGGGAGTTTTATAATTTTGACTATTTTAGGAGTTGAAGCAGTACCAATAATCCAGATAAGCTCATACTGTGTCTTGTGCACAATACTCAGCCCTAGTTGATTTCTGCTTATGAATTGCAATTGCAAAGGCTCAACCACGCTAGACAAAAGCTGAGAACACTGACATTAGCTCAGTAATGCTTGCAGCCAACGAGAAACAATGGCTGCATATTGCATCCTCTTCATTTTTTATATTTAAAATTGTGTATACAAATGTTTTCTTAGTATACAGTAATACACAAATTGTGCAGTGATAGAACAGAATAGTGTATGTTAAACGAATATTTGTCCACTAAATATCAACTTGCAGACATGGCCTGCGTTTTAGCACTAACGGAGTAGCATGTGCAGTAATGCCAGGTCCCTGGTAGCGATTTTCAGTACTCTTCATAGGTTCATAGAATCCTTTTCTAGATTTTCATGAAGTCCAGATCCTACTTCAGAAAATAAACCTTGAGAATCATACTGACCTAAACATTATAAATAAAGTATATATAAATATCTAGTTTGTGAAAAGTGCATAGAACTATGGTATATAATATTGGGATAAATGCGTTACATTTTCAAGGGTATCAAACAATTCTGCAATGACGTCTTTTTAGTTGTTTGAACGCGATGGTTTCTAAAACGGTTTCTACTGTTTCAAGGAGAAAACTTCAAGCTTTTAGTTGATTTTGAGTTAGTGTCATTTTAAAATAATCAGTTTTGATTAACTTCTTCAGCTGGGAAATGGCAATAACTCGCTCTTTAATTTTCGCTTCAGATTAGTTTTTACAATTTTTAGAGGTTGACTATGGAGAGCCTTAATAAAATGCTTGAAGATTCCCAATTTAATAATAAGTGGGTGGGGTGAACAATATGTCATCTTAGTTGACAAGAGATTCATACGAGATGGAATGCATTGCAGGAGTTCTGGTTTCTCTGGATGGGCATTCATTTGTGGAATATAGATTCTGTTTGTCCTGACTATTTGGTAGTCATAGAAAGCAGCCGAACTTTTTGATCACCTCACATCTTCATTTTGTAGTCTTCATATCTTATCAGCTCAAGAATTCTCTCCATCACTTCATAAGATTCCTTTATTTGTCTTCTATATGTCACAGGAATACTTAGGTATTCACTGACAACACTCAGCAACATAGCTTTCTAACTTTGAAGACTTCCATCATTACTAGCAATGCCTAGTTTACTTAGTAAGCTCAAGGCTGTAGTCTAGGGTATAAGCAGGTATACGCCGTATACCTTTAACCTAAAACAATCTACTAGCGTATACCGCAGAAAATTATGAGGTTTATATGAATATACGTGGTATACTCTAACGCAATTGATATTGATTCGATTTCACTCTCGAAAATTAAGTCGATCACTCTAAAGAATTATATTTTACATTTTAAGTATTGGTACCAGTACTGAGTAAAGAATGTTGTGACAAAAAGGTTTATGCAGTACTGGATTTCAACTGAATGTAAATTCAAAAAGGTGTCATGTATGTACAATTTAAAATGGCGTCTAGTTGAATTGGATGCAATGTAAACACACAGTTCATTGCATTATAGATGTAAATTCAAACAAATTGATAAAAATAAAAAAATCTTGAAAAGTTTTTAGAAGTTTCTAAAATTTTTCTTGAAAAAAATTGCAAACACGTGTCAAGATGTTTCCTAGAAATGCTAAGAATCTTAATTGAAACTTCCAAAAATATAAAGAATTCACAAGAAATTTCGAAATCAATTCAAAAATGCAATATTACATATTCAAGAAATTTTGAACATTTTAGTCCAAAGTTACCAAAAATGCTACTAATAAAAAATAGTTTGCAAATTATTATTAGCATAATCAGTTGACTTACACCGAGTACAAATTTCCGAATTATGACAAAAAGCATACAAATCTACACTAACCAGAATTATTTTATCATTGAGAGAGTAACCATAAATTTGAAATGTCATTTTAGAAATAGAAAAAAGCTTTTCACAATGCAGTGTTTTAAATTGAAGAAACCTTAGAAGCATAATACTACTATTTTGGATTTTACAACGAATTATTATAAATATAACCAATACAAATAAATTTATGTGATACCGTAATAATTTACTTCAAGAAATATTTAAAAATCTTTGAAAGAGATCCTTTCAAGAAATCTATGAAAAATTCTTAATGATTTCCTTTATAAAACTTAAAAGATCTTTGAAAGAAATCAAAGAATTAAGATTTATTCAAGAACTTTTCAAAATTTTCTAAGTTTTCAAGAGAAGGGTGTCGCTTCCATATTATAAATCGCCATTGTAGCTTTTAATATTTTTGTTTCATTAGCACATCGTTTACGGTTTCTTAGTAACTTTTCCGTTGTTTCCTCGATTATATAGTAATACTATCTTAAAATTATAGCATTCCTAAAAGTTAATGCGAGGCGGTGTTCAAAAAATTTTTTTTCGGTTTTGGTTTTCTTGCACATCAAAACTGCACTTCCGTTTTTGCACCAACTACTATCGTAATTAATAAAACGTTATTCAAAAGAACAATTCTTATCTAAGGGTATGTTTTCATAACACTGCGTTAAGTTGATAATAAATTTAAACAAATGTTCATACATTTCAAAAATAACTTACCATTACTCAAGTCAAATGCAATAAATGACATATCATTTATAAACAATGAAAAATAATATTTATATTTTAAAATTCACATTAATATCATATACTTTTCTAAAAGTCAGTCTAAGTTTCTAATTTCTGGTTGTAAACCTTAATGTAAGTTTCTAAGAGACACAGATTTGGTCTAACAAACTGAAACACTAAAGAAATATTTTTGGTAAGTATCATAAAGTGGGTCGAATTGGCATTAATTTGAATAGGTCGGTCTATTTGGGTCAACATTTTCCGTCCATTTCTATCTCTGAGTTAGCATAGATATACATGCATATGATTTGTGCTGTGGAGCTGTGTGGGCTCCAAGGAATTTCTCACGGCAAATTTCATGGGCTGGGGTGAGGTGGAAATCAAAATTCTGCCCTCTGAACAAGCCTGGTGTATAATGAATGTTTAACAATCGTCAAGTGTGCCAAATTATGTCATTTTCATTTTGGATCTTTGGCAAAATATATGCGGTATAAGCTGCTTTGAACTGGCAATTAGCGTATACCCACTACAAATTTTAGGACTACGCCCCTGAGTAAGCCATGTATATCGTTCCTTTTTAAAATATTTTGGAAAACTATATTCCATTGTCTGTAAGCTCATACCTTTGTTTATATATCTAGAGCGCCAAAATAGTCTTTAGGAACTATATCAGTTGATATTGAAGATCCTCATTTTCCTTGTAAAAAAAGAACGTATTTCTGAAGGCAAAATTTGGTCAAAGAATATGCTTAGAGTTCTTGTTATTGAATTGCTTAACATTGGTCATGCAAAATTAATATTGATTGCAATGATTATTTTGCTGTTGTCATGCCATGGGAGACCTAAGTCGTGCCTTTTTCAGTTTTCCAGCTAATATTGGAAGAAAAATTTCTGAAAGTTGTGTGAGGTGCACAATTCTTGTCTTGATCATCATTTTGAACTTAAGTAGCAATTTAATCTATGCTGAATTTATGGTGTCACTGAAAGCCTTTCATTAGAAAATTGCATTCTCCTACAGATGTAACAGAAATGATCAAAATTAATATACATTTCCTTGTAGTCATTATATGAGATTCTAAAAGAAAAATAAATGTAAAGAAGAGAACCTATAGTTATAAGATATTAGAGCACATAATTTACATAAAAATATTCAAAAAATTCACTCAATTGTATCTTTAAGAATAACCAAGTTTCAAAATGAATGATTCACAGTTTATAACTAGTTCTTGATATAGACTGAAATTAATATAATCTCAGTGAAAATATTATACAAATGAATAAATAAAGACGGAGTATTGACATCAGCATTTTTGGGCAGTAGCTTACTCATTTCAAAGTTATTTGGTTAATATTAAGATTATTTATTAATAGTACTTACCACTATTTTAAATGTTGACAAATTGAATTATATAGCTATAGTACCAGTCAAAATTAATTTAAACAACATAAGGTTTGCTGTCTGCCTAAACAATTATCTCTATATAAAATGCATTATATATATATATATAAAATATTTCAAATTTTATACATTTAATTTTATCTACTTCCATGTTTTGAAGGACTTTATTGAAGCATAGAAAATTAAGACTGTATGCCTTTCCTATCTTTCTGTTTGGTTATTGCAAGCGCATATATCTAAAAACTGGGATGCAATGGAACAATTTCATTATAATTTCTGAAATCAGCATAATAAATTCCACTATAAGGACAGATTTCCATACAATAAAAAATTTTGATATTGGACAGTGTATTTTACTTTGTTCTTACACGAGTTGAATGTATTGTTAGATTAACTACCCTATTACTACATTTTATGCTATTGATCTGAGATAATAACTGCACATGTTAATCACAATGTCCAAGCATACACATTGTCAAACTGTCAGCTCCAAAATTGGTCAATAATTGTTAACTCATTATGGCAATTGAAGATATTGATTGCTTATTAATTCTGATGTTGTTTTTATGTTTTATAGAAAACTGTATAAGATTTCCTGTTTTGTATAAGCTTATCATAATTTTGAAAAGGTTAATTTATTTAACCATCTCATCCGCTCACTCTAATGAAAAGTTCTATATACACCACTGATTGGGCACAAAAATTAGGTTCGATTATAAGGCTAGAGTGGAATCAAATGAGGCCATAGGAGCATAATATTCAATAGGCCTTGTAATGGGCTGGGGCTAAAACCTAATCCAGTGGGAATTGATGGGACAGAGACATTGGTACCGCAGAACACTGTTGTTGATGCAATAGCAATAGTTGAGTTTTCAACTTGCAATGCTAATGTTCGTTCGCGTCTCACTGACACAATTAAATTGATTTTTTATCAAATAGTCCTCACTTCGTAACTTAATACCAGGGGCTCAGCCCATCTTGTTAAATTTAACTAGGGGCAGCCCCCTTGTTATGTTATGTCATGGTTTGTGGTGCTGCATTTTAATTGTTGAATAACAAAATTTGATCAAAATATAACATAAAAATATCCCTTCTCAAGTAATGAACCCCCTTGTTAAATATCTAAAAGTACAGCCCTGCTAAATACATAATGTTGTGAATGTCAATTGTATATAATAAATACCTCATCCGCGAATAAAAAAGATTTAGTGTAGTTTAGACTCGGATTCTATTTTTACTAGATCATTATCTTACTACATAAATACTACACTGTAGTTGTAGTTTTGTTTGCGGTTAAGTGCTATATATATTTTCAAACTAACTAGAGTGAGCAAATTTCATCCATAACAATATTGTATAACTTACGGACAATCTTAACATTGAAATGTACCCTGAAAATTATCATTAAGTATGTTTGCATATACATACAGTGTAAAAATACAAATATCGAGCCAAATGGAAGTAGCACAGAGTTAATTAAAAAATAATGAGTAGATTTCGCATGATTAAAGGCTAAAAAAACAAAACGTTGTAATATTAAAATATTTTTTAGGAATTTGTTAGTACTGGAATAAAAATAAATACAGCCTCTGCTACAAATTTTAATATTATTTTGTTGTAAACTGCTTTAATATTTCGAAGTTACCTATTTACAACTTATTCACTTCAAAACCTTCAAAATATACGTTCAATTATGCAAGTAAATTGCCTATTACGATTTCTTTTCTTCGATTAGAATTTAAATTAAATAGGTACATTCAATTTAATAGGCTTACATTGGAAGCGTTAATGCATTCATACACTTAAATTCTTCTGGAATATGGATCTAGACCCTCTAGCAGATGAGTTAAAACGGTTGGTGATGTTAATCAGGTGTGATTGTTGGAATTTGATTTTACTATAACAAAAATCTATATGCAATATTCAGTTTTTTCAAAGCATTTGAAAGTATTTTTAGATCAAAGAAAATTTCACATTGGAAATGCATGACATCTGTCACTTAAAAATTTACTGAAATAAAAAAAATTAACCATGTTTTGATCATCAAAAATCCACAATGCAAAATTGATAAATGGAAAATAATAATGATTTAAAATACAAATAAAATAACCGATCCATGAAAACACTTTACATTTTTTTAATAATTAATATACACTGTCACAGAAAGCAATTTCACGATTTTAGTCTGGCAATTGAAAGATAACAAAAGTTCCTTGTGTTTTCATTGATTAAAAAATTGCCCATACCAAAACGTTAGAACTTATATCATAGAAATACTGACTTATGAATACAGATATAAAAGCTTGAAAACAAAGAATTTTAGAAATTAACATTGGAGGCCTACACACCTTAATTTGTGCATCAAAATTTCTATGGCTGGATGTTTGATGATCTGTCAAAAGTGTTTTTATCAATTTGTAGAATGAATTAAATGCGACATATCTTCATAAGAAATATTTTTAACTCTTCTTTCAAATCTGCTAAGAGTTTAAAAACTATATTACTGCCTTTTCGACAGTCGTGAATTATTACTGGGTTGTAGAATAATCAAAATATGATGGCAGTTTAAAATGCATGGAACCATGATTACCCTAATATTTGTATCACAATGTTTCCCATGGTTTCTTCAATTGCTGATTACTACGTATTTATTTTGACATGTATTGAATTATATCAACTTAAAAGATAAAAAACGGATTTGATTCCTAATTCTTTTACTCTTTCTAATTGCTTATTTTTTAATACACGGTGAAAGAATGCAATCATTTAGTTTTAGAAATAGGATTTTGTAGTAGAGTTACAACCGAGTCACATAATGTGTGCCGGTGACCCATGCGACCCGGATAAGTCTTAATCCGGACACAGTGTAAAATTAATTTCAAGGTAAACGATGTGGACCGTTTTATTAGAAAGTTGTTTGCAATGAACAACATGATTGCATAGATATTATAGAGGTTGAAACATATTTTAGACAATTTTCTAACATCTATCATAATTTAGGATGCGAGTAAAAAATATATTAAGAAGCTTTTATGAAGAAAAATGCTAGTAAAGTCCGAATTCTTGGATTCGAACATTCGAATTGTGGTACAAAAAAAGTTCACAGTTTACTCTTTGGTTGAATTGCTAAAGGTTTTTCATTTTTCAAAGTTGGTGCTCAACAACAGATTCTTTTCCAATAGAAATTATTGCGTATGCATTTATTCAAATTGGGATTGGGATTAGCAAATTCATTGCTTAAATATTCGTATTAGAACTCCAA
This sequence comes from Hofstenia miamia, assembly GCA_900660155.1. Lineage (NCBI taxonomy): Eukaryota > Metazoa > Xenacoelomorpha > Acoela > Hofsteniidae > Hofstenia > Hofstenia miamia. The sequence goes on from CABFPE010000095.1 coordinate 1,069,636, forward strand.
ATAAAAAAAGTGAATTTTGCCTTGGTATACCAATTATTTTAGAAAACTAATCTACAAAATTATCTGCAGAACACTTATATAAATAGTTGTTGTCTACTATAGAAACATGCATTGTATAGCTGTGGAAAAATTCTCTTAAATTTTTTTAAAGTTGATTATGGGATCTATTCTTGATATACTTCTAAAAGTGTTTTTCTAAAACTGAAATTGTCTTAAAATCATTTTAATACATGTATTGCGTGCAAGCAAAGAGCGTGGAAATAAATTAGCCAATTACTAAATGCAAATGGGTATGTTTTTTTACGTGAAGCAAAGTTGTTTCTAGAAATCTGTAGTTTATAATATTGTTTGCAGAAATATTTTATTACTCCCCATAATGAGGAAAGAGCTGGTTCAAATACATTTTTGGTAACTTAACCCTCAAATGACTATTAAGAAAATTCAACTGGCTATTTATACAGCAAAAACTTTTCAATTTTAAGACTCTCTATAAAATTATAATTTTTCTATGAGCTTGTCTGAATTCATATTAATTAATTGGCAAGAAGTTTAAGAATTGACTCTGGCGTCAAATGGACCCCAATTGTTATCTGAGGGCTAAAAGAATACATATTTCAATTTTATAATATTAAAATACATACATAAATATCTGCTCCACTATATGACTATTTTTTAGTGTTGTATTTCTGTTTTGCAGCTCTCGATACTTATCATCACATCGCAGCTTGGGTTGCGTGCAAAAATTATGCAAATATGAGATTAAACGCTTATTTTCTAAATTAAAAATAATAAAATAATTTTCGAACATATACTGCGGCATAGTTACTGAAGTACAACCAATGACATGAATTGGAAAATTAAAAAGCAACGAAATTCAGTAGTATGTTATACACAGCGTAATTATTTGCAATTCTAATCAATGAAGAAAATTAATATCACCAACATATTATTGCAAATATATTTTCCTTAGATATATTTCATTTTTTACTTAAATTAATCAAATGCGACGATATAATTAGAGCGGCAATTCTAACTTTTAGCAATTAATGCTAGAAGTGCATAACGCATGTTTTTACGCATATTTTAATTATTTCTTTATGCTTTTAGCGCATATTTCACCACGAGGTGCATAATGAGCTGCTATGTTTTCTGGTATTGTTTAATGTTTCCGTAGCATCCATGGCAGATTCTATGGTTGCTTCTGTGTTACTGCATATTCATTTCTTTTCTTAAAATACCAAAACACAAATGATATGTTTCTGATTATTCTAAGACAGTAGTTACCTGGGAAATGTCAAACTTGGACTTTTGAGCAATTTTGAGAGAAGATTAAATGTAAACTTTGCTAAATCATGACCTAAAATCCTTAGAGATTTTGCAATTATTCTCCAAGGGAACAAAGTTGATTTTAGGTATATCCAATTAGATGCCACAACGCGATCATTGTTTCCGAAGATAGAGAGGATGTTCACCGAAATCGGCCAATTATAATTTGTGTGAACAACGTTTTTATACTGCTCATGAGTAAAACCAATTAAATATTGGTTGTTTTAAAAAAATCTTTGCATAACCTTTAAGCATATTTAGTTATTTTTATGCATTTGTTAACACACAAATTGACAATTTTATTACCATGAATATTAGAACCCTTTGTGTTAAATAAGGTGAACACTACCAATTAATATACATCAATACCCCAAAAATGTAAATACATACCCTTCTTAAGAGTATTACCGTCAACGCGTTTAATTCATTAGAAGTATCATATGCCATTCTCTTAATTCTAAATATATAAATTCACTTAATCTGAATCTTTAACGATAACTACTTACATTTGAATTTATCCTATCTTTTCAGAAGTTTTTTCATGATCTTTCTATGAAAAGATAATATATATTGCATTATATTTACATAATATTTTAGTTTAATTTTATCAAACTGCGTAATGAATGATTCAATGTTTTTAGTAAAGGCTAGCAGCATCTAAGGGAATTTTCCAAAATGATAGTATAGTACAACAGCATAGAAAAACACTTCAACAAAATCTGCTAATACAACACTTAATGCGTTAATGGCAACATAAAAATAACAACAATTTACCCAGTTAGGCAGCACTTGTGATTGTAATTTTTAACTCCCAATAATTTTGCGAGTGTCTTAATCTTAAGAATAGAAGCCATCAACTTCATGTATTAAATCATTAGAATTTTCAGTTTTTGTAAAAACATCCTCCAGAAATCACATTAAAACGTAGGGAATTTTTATTTTTTGTATGTTCACGAAGGAATTATTATTAGGATTTGAGATTTTATTCTGAAAGATGTAGAATGTATCCTATTGGAATTTGAATTGCAATCTATTTCATATTCATAAATAACAAGTTAAGCCTATAGACTATAAGAAGTATCTTCCCGAACATTCTAGTAAAATGTTAAAGGCTTAATTGGAATATGGATGAAGAATTTACAATTTGCACAGTTTATTGCTAATTAAGATTTCCTTTGAAAGCATTTCCATGACATAGAACCGATCTTAGGAATATGTTGGTTACAGAGACATTCATTGGTAAATGATTCCAAAGTTCAATTTGTTGATTTTAAAGATGAATTTTCTTGAAATTTATTTTAATCTCCACTTTTCTGAATTTAGATTTATTTAGTATTACAGTTAGTAATTTTACAATGAATAGAAAACGTGTACAAAGAATCACTATTAAGAACTAACTGATTATTGCTTTTCCTTGTTGTAGAGATAAAGATAGTCATAATTATTGGTTACTGTATAGAATCATTTTAGTTTCAAAACTTATTTGCTATCTAGTTAAATTTTTGAAATTATACTTAGGTACTTGCTATTAGCGAAATAATTCTTTTACTGGTAAGAATATTGTTTGTTGATGCAGTTTTTAAATAATTAATAACTCTCTTTTTAAACACTTGTGACTTCTTTTCCGATCTAATATCTTTATCCATGTTATTCCATAAATTTACTCTAAAATTGAAAAATGAGTTTTTCATAATTTTACTTATGAATTTTTTTACATTGATATATAAAACGTCAAATATTGCATTTTAAGGAGATAGTGCCATATAATTTATAAAATCCTTCTAAGATCTTCTGTTGTATGNCCATGACATAGAACCGATCTTAGGAATATGTTGGTTACAGAGACATTCATTGGTAAATGATTCCAAAGTTCAATTTGTTGATTTTAAAGATGAATTTTCTTGAAATTTATTTTAATCTCCACTTTTCTGAATTTAGATTTATTTAGTATTACAGTTAGTAATTTTACAATGAATAGAAAACGTGTACAAAGAATCACTATTAAGAACTAACTGATTATTGCTTTTCCTTGTTGTAGAGATAAAGATAGTCATAATTATTGGTTACTGTATAGAATCATTTTAGTTTCAAAACTTATTTGCTATCTAGTTAAATTTTTGAAATTATACTTAGGTACTTGCTATTAGCGAAATAATTCTTTTACTGGTAAGAATATTGTTTGTTGATGCAGTTTTTAAATAATTAATAACTCTCTTTTTAAACACTTGTGACTTCTTTTCCGATCTAATATCTTTATCCATGTTATTCCATTAATTTACTCTAAAATTGAAAAATGAGTTTTTCATAATTTTTCTTATGAATTTTTTTACATTGATCTATAAAACGTCAAATATTGCATTTTAAGGAGATAGTGCCTTATAATTTATAAAATCCTTCTAAGATCTTCTGTTGTATGATTTCATCTGGATGTAATAAAATATAATCTTTTGTCATTCTATTGATA
>CABFPE010000095.1:1075496-1097021 GCA_900660155.1 Hofstenia miamia
AGCCCAAAATAAATGTATTGATTAGTTATCCACAGGAGTTGAACAAAACAATCGACAGGCCATACATGATAAGCACGATTCATATGACATTCAACGAAGATTTCAAACTGGAGATGGCACAAGCAATCATGGCATATAAGGAACAGATAGCAAAGATCCCGGAAATAAATCTAGACGAAGAAAACTAAACAATTATACATGTGTTAAGAGAAAAAGAGTACAATAAAAACTTGCAAAAGCAGATTGATCAGATGGTGCGAATGGCAAGAGTACAACAAATAAGAATAGTAATCATTGTAATGAGAGAAAATCTGGAGGAACTACCAAAATATCTAAAAGATAAGGTACTATGAACAGAAAATTTCTTCCCATGGGAGAAGAAAGAATTCACAATCTCTGAACTAATCTGTTTTGACCTACAAATTGATTATTGGGTGCAGATCTATGGAATCATGATAGACAACAGCATAGCAATCAATCTATTTCAACAAACAAAAACGGCGGAAATGCTAAACAAAAATGAAGGACTGGAGAAAGCCATGACACTATTTATCAAGTGCAGTATGACTCAACGCCAGGATCATTTGAAAGAAATTCAATATGTTTGGACGAACATGAAGTTGCAGAAGAAGATAAACAAATCCTGGCCTGAAATTAAATTAGAGGCACCAGCGCGCAAATATCACAAAACAATAGAAATGGTACTGGCAGAAATCAATCAAGCATATAATACTAGAGGAAAAGAACACGCCAGAAATCAGGTACAGAACGTCTGCATGGCTGCTAGCAATATTGCTCACGGAGGATAAAGATCTAAGGTGACCATTAACAAGGAACCAAAGGATAAAACTCACAAAGGCTAAAAAGTTTGAAATCGCGTTATCACCAATGAACACTCAGAAAAAAAACTGGATATTGAAAGGACACATCAAGAAGATTGAATCCCCAAACAAAAATGAAAAACTGATGCAGATAATGGAAAAACTGTTAAGTAGATTGATAATGAAGCATCACCCAACGGGAAGAATGTTGATAGTAGAACTGGCAAACATCACCCCAAAATATATGTGGGGTGCAACATCTGAAACATGATTGAAACAACTGCAAAATCAACCATGGATAACCACAAAGACAATAATCAAACGCAGATTAGTCAACACTGAGGACGTAAGGAAATTACTGAAACAGAAAGACGTGCAACAAGTAATAAACAAGAATATGAAACGTCATGCTAGAAACAGCCTGCAATGCACCTTTACAAAAATAATTAAAAGAGCCGAAATGCTAAAGAAAGAAGGGACAACAACACCAGTAGAGATATGTGAAATGATGACAAAAACACAACAGGAAATCAGTAAGGAGGAACTATTATTAACCTCATCACAGTTGTTACTATCTCCAAAAACGCAGACAATGATTGACAAAATAACCATTGAAAAGTGGGGAGACACAAGCCACAATAGTACGATAGAATGGATTGATACCAACGATGAGTGGTTCCTGGTAGAAATAAAAGTAACAAAGGAAAAGAAGGAGATAGCAGAGAAAAACTACCAGAGAATAAGAGAACAACAGACGGTTGCAACAATGAAATTAATGTTCACTGAAGCATTTACATGCACAGAGCTAGAAGAACTATTGAAGACTTTCAAACAGATTGCAGTTGATGTTGAATGCATAACATCGAAAATCAATATACAAGAACGCATACAAATGAAACTAAGCAAAAGGGAACTCATGCAATCATTTTGGGAGATAATCCAAGAAGCAAAAATGAATTACCCTGCTACTATCGGTTTAGCAACAGCATCAAATACAACAGGCACTTATGAAGAAATTGAGAGACTACTATGACGTAATGAAAAGAGTGGAAATTGTCACTATGATGTGCATTGGGAAAAATGATGCTGGCAAGATATCAGAACAAGAAGTAGTGGATAACATCAACTTCTTTTATAAAGATGTGGCAAATATGCGTAGCCTACAAAAGGTCTTTACCATCTTTTATCCGAATACACAAATGAGAGCAGACTTAGTCCACACATGTAAAGCCAATGTGCAGATGACGCTCTTAATAGCAATAAAAGGAATTCGCTTGTATGAGAAATACTTTGAAATTTTCTCACAAAAAATGAATGAGTTGTGAGAAATGACACTGATAGCAGAAAACATCAGGGAAACTAAATTTCTAAAGTACGCAATACCGTCACCACCAAACAAGAGGCAGTGCTGAAAATGTCAAAGCAATCTGAATAACATGGGAAGATAATGAGGCGGAGTTACTCATAAGAAAGGCGGACACTCTCGTGCATGGGGAGTGACCCGTGCTGTCCATAACGCAAGCTGAGGAGGGCGTGTAGCATCAACCAAAAGAATAAGCTGCAAACCAAAGAGATCAGCATTGAAAGATTAACAGTGATTAAATATAATCAAAAAATGATTGTAAAATTTAGTTAATTATCTTATTCATTTGTATTATGCAACTAAGTTACAATATTGTACATTATGAGAAAAATACCGGAGCTGATTAAGTAAGATTTGACAAATTGTAACAAGCGAAATTACGCTTACGTCAGAACAGCCATATTGGCAGAAGATTAATTCAAAATTCAAAATCAGCAGGTACTTAGAACTTTTTAAATAAATAGCTTAGAATTTAAAGGAAATTTGATGAACAATAAATTCTTCCGAGTTTATTTTATTTTCATTTTTCGTCATTTATCTGGTTTGATATTTATTAAAATGTTCAGCTAAGCAAGTTGTGTCGAGTAGTGGCTGGATTCCATCATGGGAGTGATTCAAAGGGTCCTTGTGCCAGTCATGAAACAGCACTTATGTTACGGATTCTTGCTTAGTCTGACTATCAATCACTACATGTACATTTTAACAGATGCTTGAAATGGCTGGATAGCTGAACATTAGGATTATATGTTTATTACTAATAGTAGGAGACTTGACAATAATCGACTGAATAAATGACTTTACATGTACTGTTATTAAATGTAAGTGTAGGAAACTGCAATATATTAAATAATTGTTAAAGCCAGTAATTTTTTAATATTAACTTAATGCAGTTAGTGTCAATGCCTGGTTGCTTTACTTATTCAATCCAACAAACACTTTACAAAATTGAGTTTAAGTCAGTTGTATCTTGACATGAGTACATGCACTGAGCTAATGTAAGGTACACATAATTAGTTCCCATTGAGCTGAGATGGTGCAGCAAACTTGGTCAATTGTTAATGAAGGAGAGGAACTGTTGTGTATAGATCAGCTTTGGCCAGTAGCCCACAGATGATCAATGAGAAAACACTGCACAGCTTTGTCACCTAAACAATGATGATTAGTACTCAGTTAACCTAATCAGTTAAATAAAGAGGAAAAAACCAAGCAGTCTATTAAATCAGTAAATCCTCACCTGCCATTTATTGAGTGATAATTACTAATGATAATACACTGTGCAAAAAAGGGCCAGGTGGAGGATGTTACATGGCGACCATGACAATAAAATCATATGACCAAGTGAGAGCCCCTACGCACCACCAACAGTGTTTGTAAAACAAGGAGAGAAATACCGGCTATGCATAGACTTTTGAAAGCTAAACAAGGTAACAAAGAAAGACTCCTATCCTCTACCAAGAATAGAAGACATGCTGTATGAATCAAGCAAGCACAAATATTTTACAACATTAGACTTGTGCAAGGCCTATTGGCAAGTGTGAATGGAAGAGGAGGACATCGAGAAGACAGCATTTATAACACCGTATGGACTTTATGAGTGGATCTACATGGCGTTCAGACTATGCAACCCACCAGCGACATTTCAGAGATATATAACAAAAGTACTGAAAAATAAGACGCATAGAATGGAGGATGGTATTAATGCATACATAGATGACATAATTGTAACAAGTGACATGGTACAAGAACATATAGAGAAATTGGACAGAACATTAACAATTCTAGGAAAAGCCAGACTCCGGATAAACAGCAACAAATGCAAAATTTTGAAGGAGAAACTTGTCTTCCTAGGAAGGACTATAGAAAAAGGGAGGATATCAATAAAAGATAATGCAAGAGAGATGATATGGAAGATAGAGAAACCAAATAACAAGAAAGATATCCAAAGAATAATAGGTTTCTTCAATTATTATGGTACATTCATTCCCAATATCACAGGGAAAACCGCAAAGATGACAAAACTCATGAGAAAATCAGTACCATTCATATGGACATGGCAGGAACAAGAGGAACTGGATAACATTAAGGAGGAACTAGCAAAATTGCCATCAATCAATACACCAGATTATAATAAACAATTCATACTAGACTGTGATGCAAGCAAGGTCGCCATAGGAGCAATGCTAGGACAAATTAAAAATGGAAAAGAGGTGCTGATACAATTCTTTAGCCATAAGTTAAGGGCAAGTGAGGAGAACTATGGCTCCACCAAAGTGGAGATGCTAGCCCTAGTTGAGAGCATCAAGAAATTTAGACACTTTTTGATTGGAAAAGAATTCCGAGTACATATGGATAACAGTAGCCTCACATAGCTAAAAAAATTCTCGGGAGATAAATCGGGCATCATATCCTGATGGATAGAATATCTTAACGAATTTACATTCACAATAGAGCATTGGAAGGGCACTCTACACAGTAATGCAGACTTCTGGATGTCATTGCCAGAGTACCAAAGAAATGTGGAAAAGATAGATGGGGAAAAGCAGCAATTCCAATTTCTGCCACACAACCAATACTATGAGCTACCAGAGATCAACATAGACAAGAAAGGTCAAACGGTACTACCAATCATAATAAAGGAGGAAATCTCTGAAAAGGAGATCATAGAGAAACATCAGGACAACCTAATCCTCAATGAGATAATAAGGAAATTGAAAGAACCCCAGGTGACACTATCAAAGCTAACAGCAAGCTATTTTGAATGCCATAGGTGGAAAACAAACCAAAACAGGTTGCTGTATGTTGAAGGACAAAACAATTGAATTGCGATACCAGAGTATTTCAAGAGAGATCTTATATGGCGAATACATGGAAAAAGGTCACCTAGGAATAACACAAACAGAGAAAACATTTAACAGGCGATTTATAACAACAGCAGTAAGAAAAGTGATTGAAGACATCATCAACAAATGCACTACATGTTTGTTACACAATAACCAACGATTCCCAACACAGAGAGCACCATTGGAAAAAATAATCGCCACACAATTGAATGAAATAGTTCACATCGACTTGGAACAACTGTCAAAAGATAATGAGGGGTACCAATTTCTACTAGTGATGGTGGATAATTTCACGAAGTATGCAAGGATGATCCCAATGAAAAACACAACTGCAGAAACCACAGCGGAAATAGTAATGAATGAGTGGATATTACGATTCAGGCCAATGGAAATGATCATATCAGACAAAGGGCCACAATTTGAAAGCGTATTATTTCAGGAAATTGCAAAGATGCTAGAGATAGTCAGCGAAAGAACTACAGCATACCACCTGCAGGCGAATGGTGCAGTGGAAAGATTGAACAGAACTCTTATAAAGTTAATAAGAGTAACAACAATGAGGATTGGCGGAAATAGATGGTGAGAGGTGATCGAGATGATAGAGTATTTTTACAACATGTCAGTACAATCAATGATGGGAGTTACTCCATTTAAAGCGATGTTTGGCCAAGAGGCAGCCACACCACTATCGATGCAATACACTGACTATAGTAAAGCCTTGAACAATGAATACGTAAACCAACTTCGCAAACAGATTTCAGGAATTCACGAAACGATATGCCATAACACAAAGAAGTCAGCAATAAGACAGCAGCAAAACTATAATAAAAAAATTTACTGGCACATGCACAAAGTAGACGATAAAGTCTATGCATTTGCACCAATGAAACTAACTGATACAAATCAAGTCTGCAAATTATAAACAGTCTGGTCTGGACCACATATAATAAAGCAAGAATTGCCAAATAATGAATACATGTTAAATAACAGCAGACTATTGCACTTTCAAAATCTAAAAAGAGCAATGGCAGACATTGAGGAAACAAAGATAGACAAAAGTGCCGAATTTAAAAAAAGCCGAATTAATGGCAAAGAGGTTATGTACGACATGTGTGATTTAGATAGCCTACCAGAGGAGGAATTCGAGGAAGAATTCACAGCGGATATTGGAAATGAGCAATTGGAAAGGAGAGTGCAACCCAGAGGGCTGCAAGAAACAAAACTATATATGATCCTGAAATATGGGATATAGATTTAATAACTGCATTTAGGAAATTAGAGAAGGATGCATCAACCACTCAGGAAGCAAGTGAGGCAAAATCAACCAACCAATGGAATCCTGACCACAAACACGAGGAGGCAAGTGTGCAGGAGTTCTCAAACCGGATGTCGATTCAAGGGCAGAAGGGACAAGAATGAGGAGATGGTCAATAAACGACACAGAGTTAGGAGGCGTCTTAGTAGTACTCAAGGCTGATTCAAGGGAAGAGATACGAATGGACAATTGGCCTCTTTGCAGCTTAACTTTCCTTCTGGGGGATCACCTCGCCGATTCAAGGGCGGTGACACAACTGGAGTTCCAGGGGAAGGTGTAAGTGGTGGAAGAACCATGGAGATCCAGAAGCGATTCAAGGCTGAAGGTATCTCCACTGGAACCACAGCTGGTCAAGTACCAATGGTTGTAACGTATAGCCGAATCAAGGGCAACTCAGTTGACACCAGTGGCACAGGTTCACAGCCTATGGACTGCGAACCGAGCAACAGCAGATTACCTTTATGGATGAGGCAGATAGACGCCTCCTCAGAAAGAACATCAGAGCGTACAGTAAGATCTAGAGAGAGAGAAAAGCGGAAGTCCAAAATCGATGGGGAAACGTTGCACCCTTATTTCATGGCAACTACAAAAATGCGGCACAATGTGTTCGAGAAATTATGTCTGGAAACCAAAACACTAATCAGAAAAACCGCCAAAATGGAAGGAAGCAATCTGCCAATACTACTAGACGCAGACAATGGGCCCAAAGTAAATGTATTGATCAGTTATCCACAGGAATTGAATGAAACAATCAACAGGCCATACATGAGAAGCATGATTCATATGACATTCAATGAAGATTTTACACTGGAGACGGCACAAACACTCATGGCATATAAGGAACAGATAGCAAAAATCCCGGAGATAAATTTAGACAATAAAACTTAACAATCATACACGTGTTAAGAGAAAAAGAGTACAATAAGCACCTACAAAATCAGATCAATCAGACGGTTCTGATGGCAAGAGTACAACAAATAAGAATAGTAACCATTGTAATGAGAGAAGATCTGGAGGAACTACCAAAATATCTAAAAGACATGGTACTATGAACAGAAAACTTCTTCCCGTGGGAGAAAAAAGAATTCATGATTTCCGAACTAATCTGATTCGACTTACAAATTGATTATTGGGCGCAGATCTATGGAATCATTATAGACAACAGTATAGTGATCAATCTTTTTCAACAAACAAAAATGGCGGAAATGCTAAATGAAAACAAAGGTCTAGAAAAAGCCATGACACTATTTATCAAGTGCAGTATGACTCAACACCAGGATCACTTGAAAGAAATTCAAAACGTTTGGATGAACATGAAGCTGCAGAAAAAGATAGACGAATCTTGGCCAGAAATTAAAATAGAGGCCCGTCGCGCAAACATCACAAAACAGTAGAAATGGTATTGGCAGAAATCAACCAAGCGTACGAGTTGAACATGAAAAAGGACTTCTGTAAAATAATACTAGAAGAAAAGAACACGCCAGAAATCAGGTACAGAACGTCCGCATGGTTGTTAGCAATATTGCTCATGGAAGATAAGGAGCTAAGGTTACCTATAACAAGGAACCAAAGGATAAAACTCACAAAGGCAAAAAAGTTTGAAATTGTGTTATCACCAATGAACACTCAGACAAAAAACTGGATATTGAAAGGACACATCGAGAAGATTGAATCCCCAAACAAAAACGAAAAACCTATGCAGACGATGGAAAAACTCTTAAGTAGATATATAACAAAGCATCACCCAATGGGAAGAATGTTGATAGTAGAACTAGCAAACATCACAGGAATCTGCCCAAGTGAGATACAAATATTCAAAGAACCCTTGTGAAAATACATGTGGGGTGCAACATCTGAAACATGACTAAAACAACTGCAAAATCAACCATGGATAACCACAAAGAAAATAATCAAAAACAGATTAGTCAATACCAAGGACGTGAGAAAGTTACTGAAACAGAGAGACATGCAACAAGTAATAAATGAGAATATGAAACGTCACGCTAGAAACAGCCCGCGATGCACCTTTATGAAAATAATCAAAAGAGCTGAAATGTTAAAGAAAGGAGGGATAACAACACCAGTAGAGATATGCGAAATGGTGACAAAAACACAACAGGAAATCAGTAAGAAGGAACTATTATTAACTTCATCACAGTTGTTACTATCTCCAAAAAATGCAGACAATGATTGACAAAATAAACATTGAAAAGTGGGGAGATACAAGCCATGATAGTATGATCAAATGGATTGATACCAACAATGAGCGGTTCCTGGTAGAAATAAAAGTAACCAGAGAATAAGAGAACAACAGATGGTTGCAATGATGAAATTAATGTTCACCAAAGCATTTGCATGCACAGAGTTAGAAGAATTATTGAAGCCTTTCAACCAGATTGTGGTTGACTTTAAATGCATAACATTGAAAACTGACATACAAGAACGCATATGAATGAAATTAAGCAAAAGCAGACTCACACAATCATTTTGGGAGACAATCCCAGAAGTGAAAATGAATTACCCCACTACTATTGGCTTAGCAACAGCATCAAATACAACAGGCACTTATGAAGAAATTGAGAGACTTGTTGATACTAAGATCTTACTGTGTACACTGCTGAAAACAATTGCAATACCCATGGTACTGCCAAGATGGAGACTCCCAAAGGAAGTAAAACCAGCATTTCTACATGAGTATAAATCATATGTAAACTCACAACACAAAGCCATAGAAATGACAGAACGGGAGGACTACAATAGAATGAAATTGATATTGCTAGATAACAACAACAAGGAGCGCATTTACATCAAAGGCAACATATCACCAGATCAACTATATACAAGAGGAAGAGCAATACACATTCAGCTCAAATAACTGAGAGACAAAATAGAAAAACGCCAACTGAGGGCAGTCATACTATTCTTGGGAGTTAATGATATCATGTGGACCAATATGTGGGAACAGAGTTATTGCTACTACTACATAATGAAAAGAGTGGAAATTGTCACAATGATGTGCATTGGAAAGAATAATCCTGGCAAGATATCAGAACAAGAGGTGGTGGACAACATCAGCTTCTTTTATAAAGATGTGGCAAATACGCGTAGCCTACGAAAGGTCTTTACTTTCTTTTACCTGAATACACAAATGAGAGTGGACTTAGCCCACACCTGCAAAGCTGATGCGCAGATGATGCTCTTGATAGCAATAAAAGGAATCCACTTGTACAAGAAATATTTCAAAATTTTCTCACAGAAAATGAATGAGTTGAGAGAAATGACACTGATAGCAGAAAACATCAGGGAAACACAATTTTTGAAGTATGCAAACACCATCACAACTGAACAAGAGGCAGTGCTGAAAATGTCAAAGCAATCTGAATAACATGGGAAGATAATGAGTCGGAGTTACTCACAAGAAAAGCCAACACTCTTGTGCATGGGGAGTGACCTGTACTGTCCATAACACAAGCTGAGGAGGGCGTGTAGCATCAACCAAAGAATAAGCTGCAAACCAAAGAGATCAGTGTCAAAAGATTAACAGTGATTAAATTTAATCAAAAAATGATTGTAAAATTTAGTTAAATATCTTATTCATTTGTATTATGCAACTAAGTTACAATATTGTACATTATGAGAAAAATACCATAGCTGATTAAGAAAGATTTGACAAATTGTAACAAGCAAAATTACGCTTACATCAGAACAGCCATATTGGCAGAAGATTAATTCAAAATTTAAAATCGGCAGGTACTTAGAACTTTTTAAATAAATAGCTTAGAATTTAAAGGAAATTTGATGAACAATAAATTCTTTGGAGTTTATTTTATTTTCATTTTTCGTCATTTATCTGGTTTGATATTTATTAAAATGTTCAGCTAAGCAAGTTGTGTCGAGTAGTGGCTGGATTCCATCAAGGGAGTGATTCAAAGGGTCCTTGTGCCAGTCATGAAACAGCACTTATGTTATGGATAGGAGTTTTTCAATTCTTGCTTAGTCTGACTATCAATCACTACATGTACATTATAACAGATGCTCAAAATGGCTGGATAGCCAAACATTAGGATTATATCTTTATTACTAATAGTAGGAGACTTGACAATAATCAAATGAATAAATGACTTCACATGTACTGTTATTAAATGTTAGTGTAGGAAACTGCAATATATTAAATAAATGTTAAAGCCAGTAATTTTATGGTAATGGCTACTTTAATATTAACTTAATGCAGTTAGTGTCAATGCCCAGTTGCTTTACTTATTAAATCCAACAAACACTTTACAAAATTGAGTTTAACTCAGTTGTATCTTGACATGAGTACACACACTGAGCTAATGTAAGGTACACATAATTAATTCCCATTGAGCTGAGATGGTGCAGTGAACTTGGTCAGTTGTTAATTAAGGAGAGGAACTGTTATGTGAAGATCAGCTTCAGGCAGTAGCCCACAGATGATTGATGAGAAAACACTGCACAGCTTTGTCACCTAAACAATGATGATTAGTACTCAGTTAACCTAATCAGTTAAATAAAGAGGAAACTTCTAGCAGTCTATTAAATCAGTAAATCCTCACCTGCCATTTATTGAGTGATAATTACTAACGATAATACACTGTGCAAAAAGGGCCAGGTGGAGGATGTTACAATAGCAGTTGCTATTGGTTGAAAGCTAACAAAGGCTTCAGGTCTGTCTCTCTTCCCCCAAACTCACTTCCCCCAAGTCTGATGTCACAAAATATTAAATTTCATTAGAGACACAATTTCAATGAAATTGTGATTATATATTTGAACAAATATATGTATTTCTTTGAACTCTATTTTGATTAGTTTTTTATGTAATTAAGTTTGCTGAAATATGGAATTACAAGTAAGTAAATGTAAATATGTGCTAATATTATAAGCATTGACTATTTACATATTATATATGTATATTTTACCCTCGACACTGTTTAGATCTAACCTGATGATTAAAGAATTGAGTTAGCATGCCTTGTGCTGTGTAATTTCATAATTCATAGCTAATAAATAAATGCTTATTTTTTATGTGTCATCTTTACTTCAAACTAATTTTGGGTAGCTTATTTATTTCTAAAAAGTATTTTACAGATTCGTAGTGTAAGACAACACAGCCATTTATAATACAGAAATTACAGGTTTAAATCCTGTCAGATCTGCTTTTTGAAATGCTCCTTTATTTTTGTAAACAACAATTTAAAATAATATACCTGCAGGCATACCAGTATAAAATAAAAATCAGAAACACTAGTGAATTTTGTTTAACACCTGGATGATATAAATTCTGTATTGTATTTGTAAATAGCAAACAAATGTGAAGCATTATTTAGATTTTTCATGATTCCTGGTCCCCCTTGAGTAATATACTCAAGTATTAACTGCTTTTAATGCAGGGGTGCATGAGAGAGCTGACTCCCACTCATTGTTGCCAGGCTAATTCTACATTCTAGTTAAATACATATAATTAAATATATATTAAATTATATTCAATATTTTCAAAGTTATAAACAACTCTTGATTACTGCAAAAAAGAATAGAATAGTCTGCCAGCAGAAACAATAACCAATACTATCTGATTGGAAAATCTATCAGATATATAATAAAAAATTAGCAAACAAATAACCAATGAATGCTGAAAAAATTATTACCTATTACAATAAAGTACAAACTACAAAAACATAATTACAACATAATTAAATTTCTATTTTAAATCTAAACAGACTTTTGAAAGATTTCTAAATGTTTACTAAGTGCAAATGGTGAACCTCAACAATTATAATTATAGAACATATTTACATATATTTACTTGTAATTCCATATTTCAGCAATCTTAACTACATAGAAAACTAATCAAAATAGAGTTTAAAGAAATACATATATTTATTCAAATATATTAATTGCAATTTCATTGAAATTGTGTCTCTAATGGTATTTAATATTTTGTGACGTCAGATTTGGGGAAGAGAGACAGACCCAAAGGTTTCTTTAGTTACATTTTCTCAGTATCTGTTGGTTGGTTATTAAATCTGCCAATTCATAATCTTATGGCTGTCAGAATTTATCTTACAGCTGTCAGAAAAGATGTAACTATGGTAATCACTCTTATCCAATAGCATTAATCAAAAAACATTATCAATTTGGTAAATAGTAAAATAATTAAAAATATTAAAATACCTTTTGAAGTTTAAGTAATTGATTAATGTTAAACTTTTAAAAAATTTAGAAAATTATATATGTAGGAAGCAAGTGAAATGTTATTTTAATGCCTTTCTCAAATAGATACTATTTTATCCAGATGTCTCTTAAGCAATGTCCCAATAAAGCTCATTTTAAACAATAAAAACTTTTTTTGACAGTTGTAAGATAAATTCTGACAGCCATAAGATTATGAATTGACAGATTTAAGAACCAACCATATCTGTTTTGAGTTTTTTGTTATTTGTTTTGAGATATTCAATATTCCTTTCAAGTAGCAACCGAAAAAAACAAATATGCAAAGTAAAAATGAATAATTTGCTTCTTTTCATATTTATAAGGCTACAATATATTAATGAAATACAACTAATTTTTGTAAAAAAACAATAAATTTAATTGAAAATGATAGTAAATGCATAACGAATAAATTTTAAGAGACTAAAATAGTTAATATTAAACAACATATAAATATTTTTACGTTTGAATAATTAATAGTATTTAGTTAGTACAGTCAAAATTCAATAATGACATGTTCATTTCTAACATGTCAAATCTTCCTTTCGTATTATTGTTTACTAATTTTCCTTTCGCATTTTAGAACTTCTACCCTTTTTAGACCTACCGTTTTTACATTATTATATTTTACCCAGTCTTATTACTTAACCCATTTATTTGACGCTGCATCTTTTCGATTAATATTATTCATATAAAATGCTATTTGAGCAGTAAATTTGGGACCAAGGTGAGAACGTGAGAAAATGTCAGACATATCCCTTGATGACTGTTGCATTTTTTGTGAAGCAAAATTTTCAGAATGTGACTTATTTATTTGGAATACCCATATAATAATGAACGGAATACTTTCGTATTCTGCTATGGACATTATAAATTCAATACATCACTGTAGTAACTTGTTGAGCACAGCTTAATTTGGATATATGGATACTTCAAAGGCGCCTTTTTTCATTACTTTTGCAACAGCAAGAAAGGAGCTTTTTCCCATTCTAACATTTTGCAATATCCCACCTTTGGCTGGATACAGTTTTGAACTAGGAACAATGAGCATATTATTGATATATTGTTCTCATATTTCATCACTTTTACTAGCATACGATTTATATACGTGCTATATACACAATTTCCAAAAATCCTTCTCTTCTCACATTTCAAGCAGTTTTAGGGACTGAATTTGCAAAAAAAGGATTTTTCAGCACTAAAATATGTAGCTATGGCCTGCAAATATTTAGTTAAATGAAATGTGAAGCTGAAATACACGTTCCTTGTGTCGAATTTAGTTTTGGAAGCTGTGAACGGATTCACTACAATTAAATTTACTAACAAAGGCAACTTCGTTTTATTTATTAGTGCCTTCGTATGTATAGAAACTTGAGATTTCTCAACGATTGTGTTAGATAATTCAATTGTAGCGATTTTTCATACCCTTTGTGGGCAACTGAGCAAAACTAGACTCTTGCGTGATTACAAGAAGAAAAACTTAATGCATTATATGGATGTATCTGCCTGATAAATTAATTTTTTACTCATGGTCGAAATTTCATTCATTGGGGTTATTTGCCTTAATTTACATCAGAAACTGACTGGAAATGTTGAATTCAGGGTGCCTGAACGCCTAATTTCTTCTTGAAAATTTTAATTGTCTTAAACGGCCTGCAAATTGATAAGTTGAAATGCGCGGACACCTGTAAGCATGCGACTTTCTATACAATTTTTAAATTCATATTTCACGAGTGATATTAATTTCTAGTATTACAAAGTAAATTTAAGAAATGGTTTTTGAATTTATTTTTTATGGCTTAATGTGAGTATTTACAACTATATAACGCTCCCAGTTTTTATAAAAACTACAAAACTTTATAAAAACTACAAAAATTTGTGATTTTAGCCATTTGAATTGCTTAGAAAATTACGGCATTGCTTACTAAATTGATTATACATGTAGTGAAAGGCAAATCCTTTTACGTGTTATCGCATTGTACACACGCAATAAAACAATGTATGCTTGTGATATTTGGTATTAAACTCAAATGATCAAGAGTACGCTTTTGATAAGTTTAGTTAAAACAATGCTAGCCTAGTCGATTGCTTAGCAATTGTTAATATTTTCACCGTTTTCTAGGTTAAGATTGCTTTTAGACGTGTTTAAGAATGGGTGTATACAGGTTCTTGTATATTTGTATATAATTGTGGAAATAGTTCAATTTGATTCTGATTGTATATATATTTTCTAGACGGTCTCTGCCAAGTGGTTTCCTATTAAATGTCAAAGACCAAATCCAAGTTTGTATTATGATTTTTGCGTTTCAATATATTTACTACTTTTCACATTTTCCTTATTTATTTATGGCGATTTATCTGTATTGCCGAAATGTAAAAAGTTTTAGAGTTCTATCTTTACAGCTACTATTTTTAACTATTGCTAGAGAATAATTTATACATTCATAATATTCAGATGATTGTTAAGGCTGTTATGATCTACAGACTAGTTTCGCAAGTGATTCCGACAATAGAGAAAATTTAACAATAGTCAATAATTCTCACTGCACCAAGTGAAAATGTATGTATTTGTTAACAACAAGCTTGACAATAGTCAATAGCGAAATTTCGGTAATAATTTAGATAGTCTTGAGTACAAACTGATGAATATTCGGCAATAGTGAAAAAATAGTATACAAATTATTAAAATAATATACTAATGCAAATATTTCTCCAACATCTCTATACTCCGAATAATACGAAGAAAACATTTAGCCTGACCTGGGCGGCATGTAATATTAGTGCTAGTTTTCATTGTACAGTCTAAATGTTATCATACTTAGTCTTGTATATGTAAATACAGTAACTTTGTATATATGATATATTAGACCAACTTTTTGTTGCAAATAGAGAAGAGTTTTAGTTATAATGTCAAGATAATAATTGGTTTTCCCAGTGATATTGCAGTAATTCTAACAATACCGCAGTCAGAGAAATCATTAATTAAAATTATGAACAAAAAAGGTGCTCATAATTACTCATGTGATACTCCTCTAATACTATCAAATAAGGAAGAGAAGCAACCACCTAATTGAACGTATTGCATACAACAACACAAGCAATAATTAAGCAAACTGACATGTTCTTTAATATCAGACAGTTTGGTCTATGTTAGGCGTTAAATATAAATAATTTCACCTATTAGCTATCATTTACCCGACTTTTACCAATCCTTTTTTTCCAATGTGATTTTTTTTGCACCACAAGCCGAAGCCATTATTGAAAGCAAGATGTCCTCAAAAAGTGTGTGACCCACTAATCTAAAAGCATAATAAAAATGGCTTGTATTCCAATTTTTAATCTGTGTGTTATTGATTGTTCTGTTTAGTTAGCTACATCATATTCAATCATATATGAATTCTTAATGTATTTTGTTATTTGATATGAATATACTAAACTGACAGATTTTCCACTCAATTGAAAATATCAATTAAGATATTTGATTAATTAAATTGGAGCTTTTTTTCAAACTTCATGAAAACTTTATCTAGGTTATTATTAGTGAAAATGGTCAGTGAAGCAGCCACGGGAACCAGTATTTTAAAAATACGTGAAAGGACTGCGCCAAAACTCACCACGGTTGCTTATGATGTTGCAGTTAGAGATTATGTACTTTTCACAGAAACGAAAAAAGTCCGTGGAATCAATCTCCTTAAAAAAAGAACTTGTCTAGGTTGAATATTGTAGTAGATTGTTTTGTTTAAATTAAAGCAATTTTATTTTTCAAGCTTTTTTTAATTTTAATATATAAAAATTATTAGATTTGAAATGATGCTTTAAAAACTACCGAAAATTGGAGAAATAGTATAAATATTCAAGAGTTTTCAACTGTTGTGTGTTTAGATTTATCAAATGCTTTTGTGACTCTATTGACCAGCCTTTTTATTACAAAATGAAAGTTTGGGTCTTCGACAAAAGTACATATCTAATAATCCTTTACAGAGTTAAACTAAATGGAATTCTTAAGAATTTTTCATAACTTTCAACATTCAACAATATATTTAGACTTACAAAGCCATCGTCAGTTTCCTTAAAATATTATTCCTTCTAAGTTTACTTGATTTTATAAGTGCATTTTTTCACTAAATCTTAATTATTGGTAACATACCACATGTAGTGTTATACAATATACATAGAACAAGATAATTTTTATAAATATCTAGCTGTTTTTATTTTCAAATTTATGTTGCAAAACAAGTCATGATATTAAGAAAATGGCTACTTCAATTTTAGGCTCTTAGAAATGTATGTCAACAGCTTCCAATCACAGCAAAAATTCAATAAATTCACAAATTAATACTAAGTCACTTTGATTAGAGAAACATGCTATATATAAATCATTATCTTTTGAAAAAATTCAATGTGCAAATAAAAGTAGCCTGTAATCACTTATTGTTGAGGATCTTTAATAATTTTAGTAAAAACATTCGACTAAAAGACATATTTCGCTCAACTTGAACATCGTCAATTTACAAAATTTTCCCCTAGATATGCATTATGTAATTAAAGATATTATTATGTAATTAAGCGTTGATTAGAGGTAATTTGTGCTGATATATGTAATCATCTTTGGTGTAATTGATCTTAACATTTTGATCTCATAATTTTGTTTACATTTTCTTAGGTGTTATGATATTAGTTTGTCTTCTTTTATACTTCAAAAGCATATGGTCTTGCAAAGATCCACAAAAAAGAAATACCACTTCGTCCAATGCAAGTTTTGTGACTCCACAAATAAAAAACTATCCGACACTCTAATTGATATATTATTCAAATAACCAGAAGCAAAAATAAACACGAATTCAAAAACATTTTCTAATCATATTATGAAACAAGTTTATGGTATCGTACGACATCAAAAATTTATATACCAATGTTCCTCTAGAAAAAGCAATAGACATAGTACTACAAATTTTAAATAGCAAAGACAACGATTTACTATCTAAATTACGAAACAACAAAGACGCTATTAATACTTGCAGCGAAAAATTCATTAATCGAATTTAAGGGAGAATTTTATTTGCAGAAAGATGGTTTAGCTATGACTAATTCTTTAAGCCCAACCCTAGCTAACATCTATTTAAACTTTATTGAAAAACATTATGCATCAAATAGCATCAGATTTCATTTTTATGAAAGATATATGGACGATATATTTGCTATAGTAAATAATGAAGAAGATACAGAATTGATGGGATCAAAACTAAATACAATAGATGACACTATAAAATATACAGTGGAAAAAGAACTTAACAATAATTTGCATTTCTAAACGTTAACATTAGTAGAACAGCAAACAGCTTTGTTACAGGTATTTATAGAAAGCCAATCGATACAGGTTTAGTTTTAAATTTCAATTCAAATTAACCTGTTGCATACAAAATAGCACTAATTAAAGGAGCAATACATCGAATTTTTGATGTCTCATCTTTTTATGAAATAACAAACGAAGGAGTAATCAAAGTCGAATCTGAAGAAGAACGAATATCTAAGTAATTTTATTTACAAATTTATTAAAAAAACAATGGATGAAATATTTTGGGGAAGACAAGAAAATATTCGAATAATTTTGAACACACTTTTAAAATTGAATGTAGAGGTAAATAAGCACACAACAGACATGATTAATCAAATACGAAGAATAAATTATATAAAAGAAAATTTAAGATTTTTTAATACAACGCGAATGCTTAGTCAAAACTCAGAATTAAAATCAATGACAAAAATATCCGATAAGTCCAATGTTATCTATAAAATATATTGCACCCGTGGTAAGGACTATATTGGATATAGTAGCAGACAACTAAGCAAAAGAATAAAAGAACACGAAACTAAGTCAATAATATCAGAACACTTAAGAAAAAGTGGATTAAATTATGACATCAAAATTTTACGATCAACCATCCCCAAAAATTTAAAAGTATTCGAAAGTACATGTATATACATAAGATCAATGCAACCAAGTCTTAACACCAAAGATGATTACATATATCTAATATCTGCACGAATTACATCTAATCAGCGCTTAATTACATAATAATATCTTTTAATTCAGTAATGCATATTTTGAGGGAAATTTTGTAAATTGACGTTGATCAAGTTTATCAAAATATATCTTTAGTCTGTTTTTACTTTACCATTTATATAACAAGAATGTAGAAATCAAAAATTTTACAAAAGCGTTTCTATATCCAATGTATTATTTTCAAAAATGTACTTCTTTAAAACATTTAATAATATTCTACCATACCACAAATAAAATTTTCTATCTCTCAAAATATTGTATACAAAATTCTTGAATTTTTGAATTTATGTATAAATCTTAAAAAATGAATTTCTGTTTTCGAATACCTCAGGTATTGCAATGTTGTACAAATTTTCACCATTTCATGAGGGTACACCACCAATTTGCAAAATTTGGAGAGAAGCGTTTGAAAATTTGGGGAAAATGGCTTGTTATTATCTAAAGCCCACAAGCTCTTTAAAGATAATCACTAAGTGGCATTCTTGAAAAAATGTTTAAGCTTTGCGTAGACTTTTAAATTTTTAAGTCACGAACGTTTCTTTCTAATCTAGCACACTTTTTATATTTAATGTTTCTTTAAGAATTACTTTTTCATTCAAGCTACTAGTAACTAGTTTAAACTTAAATTTAATAATACATAAAATATGCTTCAAAAATCCAAACGCACATTGGATTGCTTCTGTACCCAATCCATGAAAAATGATTTCTTGTAAAGAAGTAGTTTTCAATGAGGAAACTGGCTGAAAATTCTGCTTGCAGCTCAAAAAAGGAAAATTTATATTTTTAAATAATTGCTTTGAATAAAGAACTATAAACTTTTGCAAAAAAGTATTTTTTAGTTTCTTAATACATTGTAGATATAATTAATTCAATTAATTCGTTTTAATATTTGCACATAAATTTTCCGAATTTTTCTTTCAAAAATTCAGAATAGGAATGTAGTGGTAATGGGAGACTGGGGAATGCAAACCCTCTAAACTATAACGAAAAAAGTAAGTTAAAAAATGTTGTTAATATTTCAAAATAAATAAAATAATTCCTTCTAGAATCGCTGATAATAGTGAAACACTTATTGAATATTTCATGATATAAGAAAATGCTTCGTCTTATAATTATTTTTGTTCTGAATTTCCATACTCAGATCACTGTCTTATTATAGTTACCTATTCAAATATACTAACAGTAGGTAAACCTTTGAAAATCATCCGAGAAAAGTCAACAGAAAGTGTCAAAAAAACTGGAATTCTACATACTCATCATTAACACCTAATGAAATGTTATCAAACTTATAAAAAACTTCACAATTTTATTTGGATACATCTTGCCCAGAATAATATATTTTTCATTCGAATATCAAAAAAAACTCCAAATGTTTTAAAACCATGGATCGATTCCAAATGCATTGATTTAATCAAACAAAAGAAACAAAAGTGGAAAAATTACATCAATTTTCAAACAAAGGAAAATCGTAATGCCTATAAAACTGCACAAAATTTATGCAGTGTTTTTAAAAAGAAAACAACTAATAGTTATTAACGTTCAAAGTATCAAAATCTTTCATCCCAAAAAATAAATGGGATTTCATTAACAATTTATTGAATAGAAAAAACATGAAAAATGAAAAAAATAGAAAAAATACAATAAAGATAAATCCATTACGAATAAAAAACAAATCTGAAATGCTTTCAATGAAGTTTTTCTAAATCAACTCCACCCTCTTTCTCCTTTCGTTTTACAACTAAATATGAAATGATAAAGTCGATAAATTTTTTAAAAAACAAATCCAGCTGACCGTCTTTAATACAAACTTGGCTTCTAAAACTCACAGCCGACCTAATAGCTGAACCAATATGTTACATCTTAAATGCCTGTATAAGACATTCCTTTTTTCCAAAAAAACGATCCTGAAGATTGCTTAAATTATAGGCCCATTTCAATCACCTCCCCAATCAGCAAAGTATTTGTACCTAAGAATTATGTTTGATTCACATTTAAATTTTGAAAATAAACTAAATCATAATATTAGAAAAATGACCATATCGATTAAAGCAGAGGGGGGCTGGTTGCAATTTCTAATAATTGTTGCATATCAAAAACGGGGTTGTCTAAATTATTCGGGTCTCTTTTAAATTATCCAAATGTTTGAGTACCGGTAACGTAAAATTCAATTAATCCTAATCTAATGTTCAAATTTGTACAATATTATTAACATAGAACTGCCCTTTTTAGATGTAACTAAACAAATATTGCAACAATTAATTCTTAACTTTTTGGTAAATAAACTTAAAGGTCAAAATAATTAGGTAATAATTTTTAAGAATAATGGACATACAAATGCCCAAATATCTGTTAACCTTACACAGCTCTTTGGAAGATCATAGTTTTAGATTTTTTAATGTGAACTGTATAAGGTTAATCTTTACAAGAAAATATAAGGCAAATATGAAAAACATGACAAAATAGTAGAATAATCAGTTTTCTTTAAAAAACTAGTTTAAAAATGTTTGACTAAATGATTAAAAAAAGATAACGTTCCAGTTACTTAAGAGTTCTCTTTTATTGACTGTAACGTCACATTTGCCATTGGGTTTAGTTTTATCTCATTTATTATTGTGATGAGGAAATTATTTATCTACATAATTCAAAGAATAACTCAATTAAACTACTGCAATTTCTGGTAACATTATTTTTCTTGTGCATAGACTTTTGCGCAAGAAACACCTGTCAACATTTACTTCAAATTGAGAAAAACAAATAAAATTTGTTTCTGTAAATAAGCGCTTAAAAACGTGAATATAATAATTATTGGTTGCTTATAATGGAGTCAAAATATTTGTTTTATTTTTATATTAAATATAATAGCTTTTCTAAAATAGAAAATCTGCAAATAAAAAAAC
>CABFPE010000095.1:1107745-1120589 GCA_900660155.1 Hofstenia miamia
ATGTAAAGTAAGTTAATGTGGGAAAGTAAAACTAAGAAAAGTAAGTAAGTGTGGGAAAGTAAAACTAAAAAGTAAGTAAATGTATAAAAGTAAAAAAATGCAAACTAAATTAGACTACATAAATAACACAAAAACTAGTAAAAGTACATGACTTCCATAAGTCAGTAAAACACCTCCGCCAATATCCACGGCGTCTCAGGTCAAAGGCCACCCCTCTCGACCAATCAGAAAAAAGTGTAACCTCATGGACTCCCCCTCTCGACCAATCAGAAAAAAGTGTAACCTCATGGACTCGGGTATTACTACTATCAATATTTTGTGAATTTTATAGTGGGAAGCTTTTTTGACAATGGCATGCCGAAAAGTATTAAGTAAATGATACACATTTCTTCAATCTATCACAGCTTCTACGATAATATTGCGTATCATAAACTTATTCACACAGATTAACATTAGAATCATTTACAAAAGCATATAATCAAATATACATTAAAAAGTATGTGCATTTGAATTTGCGACATATTGAAGTAAGACTTCCTGAAATACAGATCTTAGCACAGAAAAACAACAGGTTTATTGAAATTCAGGTAGAAGAAGCTATGAAGAGAGTAGAGGAGATGCACTCCCAAGAAGACTTCGTCCAACTGTTTTGTTGAACGAACTGCCAACCACACAAGCACTATACCATTTGAATGGCAACATTTATTCGTTGCATCAGGAATTCCTGAGAATAGGCCTGCTTGGTGCACGCACGAATACGAGCTGCAAGTTTTTTGAGAAATGCAAAAGATTCAGTCCCACAATTGGTTAAACCTCAAAAGCGATGGGTTGAAAGTCGTAGCCAAGTTCAGTTAGTCAACGGTATTTATTTATCTTATTTCGGTTAGCATCTTCTGCAGGTTTGTTAACTCTACTTGGGGCCAGAACTAGTCTTCTGCGAACAAGGCAATTTTCTTGGGCGTAGCCGCCGTAAAGAATAAATGTTGGCCGTAGCCAGCTGTTAGCCATAATAGTTTGGCCGTTCGCTGTAAGGCTTTAGCTGTAATTTTTTACTATAGTCGGGGATTTTGACTACTACTAAGTGCAATACTGTAATTTTCAATGCAACAATTAAAACCTATTATTGGTTTGAACAAATACAGAAAATCATAAAAAACGGATGTTTTAAAATAATACATATAAAATTCATGGAAAGATTGTAATGTTCAAAAATAATAGGTGAATATTGAAACGTATTGCAAATAACTGAAAGAAAAGAAATGATGATATGCGTCAGTTTATAAACAGAATATAGCAACTATTTCGCGATTTCTGAACCACTATAAACATTTCAATGACATATTGCTGTATCTCTATAAAATGGTTTCTGTTTATACCATTTATGATTTCAAATGTTCGTAGACTTCACTAGTTTTGAGTCCTGATATATAAATATTAATACAATCCATCATTACGTCCCTGTATTCTCAATATTGCAATGTATTCTGTGTACTTCTTAAGCATACACATAAACTAAAATATATTTGTGATAGTCATATACACAATATCATCACTTTTATGATTAGACTTCAAAGCTGAAACAACGTGTAACCAATTGCAATTCATATATAAATTTTAGCCGGTACTTTGGCAGTTAAACAAAATTTTTGGCCGGAGCCGGCCATTAGCCGCAGCTACGGTTGGCTAACGGCTAAGCAATGGCCGCAGAACACTAGCCAGAGCATCAACTGCAGTTACATCCCAAAGTAGAAAAACTCGAGATTTTCGCACGGAGCTCTGAGTCGGGATTTCCAAGAAAAATTTGTTCACATTTGGAAGGACTCACTTCAAGATTAATGGACTCAGAAACTGTCTAAGTCTCTAAGGCCTTTTCAGCAACATTAACATCATTTATGTTCCAGAAATTTAACTCGCTCAAGAAACCTTCAACATATTTTAGGATAGCATCACAAAACAGAGCTGGGCCTTCGGGATCGCCCTGATTTGCTCCGAGTTCACTTGAAATAATGGAGTCAATAAAAAACAGGGAGCTGTGTTCGCCATAGCAAATTGAGGTACATGGGTACAGGCTTGGAAAATTTCGAGAATAGTATCCAACATTGCTTGCCTGCTTAAGTTGTTAAAAGAATTTATATAGTCAATTTTTAACATGACATTGTTATCAGAGCGAGTTCTTGCTGATATGTATGACCTAACAGCGTGAACCGCAGCTTATGCTCGTTTGAGTGTTTTACACCAGCTGGATTTGGCCAAATTCCCTTTTCCTCTCAAATGCTAAACACTTCCCAACGCATTTAGCTATAAAACGACACAGCGTGTTTTCCGCTGCTATGGGTCGGTGGCCTCCTGATTCATTTTGAGAGCAAACAAATTTGCTTCGAAAAATGTTATCTGACTAGATTTCGAACCTTACCAGATAAAAAAAAAATCCGTGAGAGCAACACAAAGATTATTTTCTTCTAATTCGTTGTGCTCTGTAACCAGATCTTTCAATAATTGTAGTCGTAATTGATCAGATCTAGCAGCTGACCCTGAGGAAACCGATATTAAGCACTCTGTGACCAGGAGTGTTGCTCACTAAGTAAGATTCAAACTCGGAAATGGCAACAACTGGGGGTCTGCTGCATGTGTGTTTGCTTCTCATCTCTGAAATTATTTCGTCTGTTGGCTCAGCTATACAGTCAAATGATGAAACAAGTCTTACTGCGCCGTTAACGTCAAACTCCTCTAACTTATTTTGAGCAAGTTTAAGAAGATGTAAATTCCTAAAACATTTAAATTTACGTTTTGGAGGAGTAAAATTTTGAAATTCTGAATATACATAATGACTACACTTCTCAGCAAAACTTTTGGGTTTCCTATGCCTTCTAAAGGCTTATAGCGGAGGCATACTTTAGGGAATGCTAGAGAAGAAGCTCCTAGTTCTTGATAACTTCAGGGATATTTGTAGAAGAAAAATCTATATTCAGAAATTGTTTTAACAATAAATAAAAATACTGCTAACAATACTGAAAGCGTCAAGAAATAATACAAACTAAACAAAAAAGACAAAACAACAAATATTTACAACTATAAATAGTGGTTAACTTGGGCTATGGCGATTGCTAGTTTCTATTAATAGAGTAATCAGGATAATAAAATTCATAAACCTCGCCATTTCAGTTTATTATATTAGACGTGCAAAAATATTTTTTAATATCAATTTTAAAGTTTTTTAATCTACTTATTTGTTGAATATAATTTGGTAATTCATTCTATATATTTATAGCTGTGTTACAAATGAATTATTCATTCTGCGCGTTCTTAAATTTTGTTTATTGACTAATTTTGCAGCAAGAACGTCATTTTTGTTAAATGGGAAAGTATTAATTATTTTGAAGAACGTCGTATAAAATTTATATAGATGTAACATTGCGAATGTAGAAATAATTTTGAAATTTTTTCATATTAATTATTTTTATTAAAGCTATGATTAATTACTGCTACTTTGATAGCCCAATTTAGTTGCAATTGGAATTTCCTGAGAAATTTTTGGTTTATATCTTTGTAGAGTATTTAGGCATAGTTGAAATGACTTAATATTAGAGCATATATTAATTAGGTTTTTATTTAGTCGGAAGTTTTTGAAAATTAAGTTAATTGCTTTAATCGATATGGCAATTTTTCTAATAACATGATTTAGTTGCTCTTCAAAATATAGATTTCTGTCAAAAATAATTCCGAGGTATTTAAAAAACTCAACCTGTTTTATTTGAATGCCGTTGAATCCTATTTTTAGCACAGATCCAATTTTAAAAAGATTCATTAAGTTTTACTCGTTGCATACGATTACAAAAGTAACAAGAAATGAGACCTATACTGTCATTAGAAAAACCTAGAAATTTACCTTTTTGTATTAAGATACTGTGATCTATGGAATCGCATGCTTTCGCGAGGTCTATACTAGCAATTGCTGAGTATTCATTATCATTTATTGTTGTTCGCCATTCTTCTGTAGCCTGTACTAAAGCGTCGCTCATTGAAATACCATATTATGTTTGGAGTAGAGATCAATTTACAAAGATGCTCGTTAATTTGATTAAAAAGAATTCGTTCAAATATTTTGCTGATTGGAAAGGTGATTGAAATGATTCTATAATTTACGCAATCTTTGGGATCATTTCTTTTAAATAATGGTGTTATATTTGCCAATTTTAATTCATCTGGAAAAAAGGAGTGTCTTATACATGTATTTAAAATGTAGCATATTGGTTCAGCTATTAAATCACCTGAGCGTTTTTGGAACCACGTTGGTATTAGAGACATTGGTTCAATATTTCATCCATTGTTTCTTTAATAAATTTGTTAATAAAATTACTTGGATATTCGTTTTTCTTCAGATTCGACTTTAGTTTGAACAACAAGAAAGGAAAATATTCGAATAATTTTGAACACATTTTTAAAATTGAATATAGAGGGAAGCACACAACAGATATGATTAATCAAATACGAAGAAAAAATTATATTAAAGAAAATGTGAGACTTGTTTATACAACGCGAAAGCTTAGTCAACACCTAGAAGTAAAATCAGTGACAAATATATCCGATAAGTCCAATGTTATCTATAAAATCAATTGCACCTGTGGTGAGGACTATATTGGATATAGTAGCAGCCAACTAAACAGAAGAATAAAAGAACACGAAACTAAGTCAACAATATCAGAAAACCTAAGGAAATGTGGATTAAATTATATCAAAGGTTTAAGATCAACCATCCCCAAAAAATTAAAAGTAATCGAAAGTATGTACATAAAATCAATGCAAATAAGTCTTAACACCAAAGATGATTACATATATCAGCACAAATTACCTCTAATCACCGTTTAATGATATATAATATCTTTTAATTAAATAATGCATATTTAGAGGGAAAATTTTGTAAATTGACGATGCTCAAGTTGAGCGAAATATATCTCTTAACAACAATAAAAAATGTTTTGTTTTAATGAAAATCCATTTTTTAAATATCTTGCATATATTCATGCTGTTTCTTAACTTATGTTTATATAAAGATAAGGTTTCTCTAACACAGGTAATATTGAATTTTGAGTTAAGAATAATTAAAATTAAGTATATGAAAGAGAGCCATTGGCGATAACATGCATTAGGGGAAATATTCGCCATAACCCAAGTATAGTTAGTAATATAAAACCGTCATTAGAAAAGTTAAGAAAGTTTCTTATTCTGTGAACCTCAGCGGGGGACAACGGCGGTGTTGTTGAAAGAACATGAGGGTAACTTCGTCGCATGTATGTACATGTATATTGGCGGTGGCGGTGAGAGTAAAGGCCGTTTTAGCGGAAGTTTTGTAATGCGTTTGAAAAGAGGTGTTGGTGCGGAGATGGCAGGGTAAAAGATCTAGAGCTGACAGTGTCTGTCTTATCATCAAGCGATCGCAGATAAAAATTATATTAAAGAAAATGTGAGACTTGTTTATACAACGCGAAAGCTTAGTCAACACCTAGAAGTAAAATCAGTGACAAATATATCCGATAAGTCCAATGTTATCTATAAAATCAATTGCACCTGTGGTGAGGACTATATTGGATATAGTAGCAGCCAACTAAACAGAAGAATAAAAGAACACGAAACTAAGTCAACA
The DNA here is from genome assembly GCA_900660155.1 of Hofstenia miamia. NCBI lineage: Eukaryota > Metazoa > Xenacoelomorpha > Acoela > Hofsteniidae > Hofstenia > Hofstenia miamia. The sequence goes on from CABFPE010000095.1 coordinate 1,113,387, forward strand.
ATATCAGAAAACCTAAGGAAATGTGGATTAAATTATATCAAAGGTTTAAGATCAACCATCCCCAAAAAATTAAAAGTAATCGAAAGTATGTTCATAAAATCAATGCAAATAAGTCTTAACACCAAAGATGATTACATATATCAGCACAAATTACCTCTAATCACCGTTTAATGATATATAATATCTTTTAATTAAATAATGCATATTTAGAGGGAAAATTTTGTAAATTGACGATGCTCAAGTTGAGCGAAATATATCTCTTAACAACAATAAAAAATGTTTTGTTTTAATGAAAATCCATTTTTTAAATATCTTGCATATATTCATGCTGTTTCTTAACTTATGTTTATATAAAGATAAGGTTTCTCTAACACAGGTAATATTGAATTTTGAGTTAAGAATAATTAAAATTAAGTATATGAAAGAGAGCCATTGGCGATAACATGCATTAGGGGAAATATTCGCCATAACCCAAGTATAGTTAGTAATATAAAACCGTCATTAGAAAAGTTAAGAAAGTTTCTTATTCTGTGAACCTCAGCGGGGGACAACGGCGGTGTTGTTGAAAGAACATGAGGGTAACTTCGTCGCATGTATGTACATGTATATTGGCGGTGGCGGTGAGAGTAAAGGCCGTTTTAGCGGAAGTTTTGTAATGCGTTTGAAAAGAGGTGTTGGTGCGGAGATGGCAGGGTAAAAGATCTAGAGCTGACAGTGTCTGTCTTATCATCAAGCGATCGCAGATTGAATACATGGTGCGGCGTGTGTTAAAAAAGACTTTTGATAGACTGTGCAAGCCTTCCATGACCTTTTTTGGAGTAGTGGATTCCGTTCTCTATGAACAAACTTTTATTAACAGTAGATCCTAAATAAAAAATGTTTTCAATTGTTGCTCCCGGGAAAGAATGAACGCGCGTGAGAGTCCTTAGTAATACCGGAGCTTTAAGGTGGCGATACATGAATGATCCAATTGCAAGGAATTCAGCTTACACTCTCAAATGTTTGGGGCGAGGTATCTTCTTATCTGTTTAAGAAAGCATATGTTTAAATTCTAGTTCAACTTGCGTAGTTTCGTTGGATGATTCAGATTGAGTGTCTTTGATAGCCGCTAACATGTCGAACAAGATAATTAGTTCATCTCTGCCGAAATTCTTTAGAGGAGTTAATTATTTATTTTGTTTAACTTCTCTTCAGGTAGCGAAATTAGCGAAGCAGCGTTAATCTCGGTAAGCACAGCATGCTCGCGGTGAAAGCATCGCTAATTATATGTAACATTTTTATGAGATAAAATATCCATAGGTACTAGTAGGTGGCTACAACAGGTAGATTTCTATTATGGAGTCTTCAAAATTCTTGTTTTTTTTCCTGAAGTAGAAAAGATTTAATTTTGTTTGCTCAGAGAGGTCAAGGTAGAGTACAAGTACAATAGAACAATGGATTTAAACAATGACTATTGTTAGGTTTCTGTAAAAGTCAGAATCATAACATGAAATACTGTCGCAGTGACCTCCGACAAAACAATTGTTACAGAAAAACCACATGAAGCATAATGAAATTAACGTAGTTCAACTCAGCAGTAAAAAATATGAACAGTCACCAAAAATTGAGGCAGCGGAAGTTCTGCAACATCCTGCTGAATAGACAAAAAATATTTTTCTATCTTCCTCAAGATCATTGATTTGGCATTGGGTAATTTGAAAGTATAATAAAGATATGTAAATTTTAATTAATCAATTTTGACTCTCAGATATTTTATTGCCAATCTCAAAAACTACTTTTTCTATAAAAATGGCCGGTATTTAGAATACCTATTTATTCACTCTAAATTGTGAACACTTTCAAAATAAAGGTCATTTTATCCAATTTTTCATGTCTACCACCTTTTTAAAACAATATTTATCAGATACATAATTTGATACCCTAAAACCACTGATAACGTGAGAGCATACTACATTCGCTGTTCCTCAAAAAATTCTTGCATCAACATCTACTCTGTAAACATATTCAATAATTTGTAGACTTCAAATAAAACATTAAATTACAACTATTCTGAAAATAAATAAATTCAAAATAGCACAATACAAATACTGTAAATGTGAAGTAGAACATCTAAATAATGCCAAATACTAAATCTTTTTCTGAAAGCCTTTTCCAAACAGAAACCTAAGACATCTATCGATTAGCCAACAAAAGGCGAAATCAGTCATTACAACGCCTAAAATCATGTAACGGAAATCTTCAGAAAGTGGAACTAGTTGAAACCATTCATTGAAGCTCGGAACAAACTCCGTCAGTAAAACGAAGAGAGCACCACCTGATATTAAGAAACTATTACGTAAAGCTTTATTTTCAGATAAACTTTCCATAAACGGATGACCCTAAAGAAAATATTTCGCTAAAAACGCAAAAATACCTGTAAACTCTGTATAATTTTTAAGAACCCACTCAAAGGACATCAACAAAATACCTAAACAATCTTACTACATTGTAAATGTATCATTATAATTCGGCTCCAACCTTCAACTTTAGATATTTCAGTTTCTGGGTTAAATTTTTGTGGTTTTAAATGACTTTTAAACCAATAGCATTTTGAATAATTACTATTGATGATATAATCGTTTAAAAAATGCATTCCACAAAAAGTTGTTAACTAAAGATGTGAATTTTCGTAAAATCTGGCCGAGAAGGGATGTATAAAAAACTTAGACCCACAACATCAGAAAATACTTAGAAGCAAAAGACATGAAAGCAATTGTGAACTTCTTCAATGAAGGTAATTTTTTTATTCTGATTGTAATTTTCTGAAAAAAAATTATTCGAAAAACGAATTCTATAAAAATATATTTTTTGAGGCTATAATAACTTTTAAGATTAGAAAATTTGTACTTTCGAAATGTCATTCTGTAAATCATATTACTCTAAAAGAAAAACCGCTAACTAAATTTTGATAAAGTAGTACAAATACACACCGACAATTGTTCAGTTCCATTACGAAATTTCTACTATAATTGAAAATGATACTTTTCAGTATACTAAAAGATTATAATGAGCAACTTACAGAAAACACGAAGACTACAGAACAATTAGCAAAATTTGATATTGATCTGTCACTTACTAAGCGTTATGCAAATATTGTCAAAATGTATGACCTTGACTTATGCATTTTTATACTGCATCGCGTTGTGGTACATATATTCAGTAGAAAGTAGCAATACGGTTGGACATGCATTCGAGTGTAGAATAGAAGACGCTAATGCTCCGTCAAAGACATTATAAATATGATGCTAATTTTAGTAGTAATGCCAAAGTCTTGTAACTTGTCAATATAGTAGTACGTGTTATTATTTTGTAATCTTTACAATGCAACTCAAGCATCGAGGAACTTGATATAGTTGTCTTTGAAATGAGGTTGACATGATGATTGCGTTGAGCAGTTAATGAAAATTCCCTAAATTTTAAGCAAAACTTAAGTAAAATAGCAGTTGCACTTTACGTATAGATGTTTTCATGATATATTGAATGAAAGCTGACATTTAGAGATGACCAAAAAGTTCAAAGATCATGTTCTAAACATCCCAAACTTTAGAAAAACTTTAGAATTATCTAATGACCAAAAAACATTTATTGACTGTTAAGTGAAATGGCGAGGCTGCAATTTATTGGAAGGATTTTAGATTAATTCTTAAAAGAAATATAAATTAACTATGATAGTATTGAGCCGAAAGAGTTAAACAACATTACAACACATGTTTTTCTTCTGGTTGAAATAGAAGAGTATTTAAATAATATATCAATGTGCGTAAGCAAACTTTGGTACGTCGATAGAATGTGCATGTATTAATGTCTGTCAAAAGCCACTACCTTCTTAAATTATAGAATGTCTAGAGATGAGCTCAACCATACTGAGCATGAAAACAAATTCAAGAGGCTTATGAAATTTTCCGAATAAAATTAATGCACCTGACGATATTAGAAATGAGCACCTAAACATGTAAAGAATCTCAATGATAACTCCATGCATTGTTTAATAGATATCACAAATCGGTTGGATATTTTGATATCTTCGAAACCTATTTGATTGTTACTTATCATTTTTATAGATAAATTCAAGCCATTGAAAAATTTTGACAACAAGTCTTGAGGCAAAAGTCTAAATTCGTTTCTTTGACAACACTGCATACATCCAATATCACCGCACACAGATATATCATTAAAAATGATATGGAACAAGTTCGGAGAATAGCAGTTGTTCGAACTTCCACTACTGTATATACACTGAAGAATTCCGTGTGAATTTGCTACCTGGAAGCCACTTCTATTTTGAAGAAAAGCTTGCCTTCTCTCTTTGCATAAAATTGTTGAGAAGCAGCATTATTTTTTCAAAAATCCTAGGTCTCGTGGGACAGACCTCAACCTTATGTGGAATCGTTTAAAACAGGGCTGAAAAAATACAAAATATTGAAAAAACGTTGAAAGCGATTTTGTGTAAAATATGATTTCATCAAATTATTTTCCAGTAACATGCTCAAATGAGGCAGATAAAATTAAACCCAAAGTACAAATAAATTGCATAGCGAAAAAACTTATTTCTCTGTCCTTAGAAAATTGGATTGTCAAAATCGACATTTTAGCAACTAACGATGTATACTTACCAAATAGTATAGTAGCAGTCACGAGGTATTGATTTTCTGCAATCAAATTACTGAGCAATTAAATGCAACACCTACATATTGAATAGTCAATTAGGTATGATTAAAACAACAAAATAGCATAAAGGAATAAATTTTAACATACTCTGTAATTGATAGCAAATGTGTTGATCTGCATGGCGATATCAATCAAATAGACAGTGGAATTCACTAAGTTAGGCTGAAACTCTTTCTCCAAATCCACAAACTCGCCGCTTCTAAACTCCAAACAATAATAAATACATATATAGCAAAAACTTACTTGTGACCGGATATACGTTTAGCATTGGAAACAAGAAAGATTAGCGAGGCAAAGTGACACATTGATTGGAAAAGTACAGTAGAAATGGTGTAGAGGTTAAAAATATTAGGAAGAGGTCTATCACAGGACAGCGTCTTCAAAGGCTAAATGAATGCAAATTTAAAATTATTATTTGGGAAAACCTATTGTATATGAATAAGATTTCAGGTAATTATAACATTAAAAATGTCGAAATGACGTAAAAAACAACTTCGTTTGGAAACAGCATCATGATGTAAGAGAGCTGAAGAGATATACATTTTTTGTCCCGGTCACGTAATAGCTCTGTCCCGTGTTCAATTAGTCAGTTCTGTTCTCAAGCAGATCTGTAAAAGTTGTTCCTGTCTCGCTGGTCCCAGTTTCCTGATAATGCACTGAGATTAAATCTGCTAAATTATTCACATATTAATCAATAAAGTTGAATTCTTAAAGTAGATTTAACAGATTTTTCATTTAGAAAATAGGATACTGGTGTCGTGAGCTAGGTACTAGGACCAGCAACAGGATTGATTCGCAATGCTAATGTAAATATAGTGGCTGGCTTTAATGACGTCAACATATATAAATGTGTTTCAAGAAAAAATATCAATATAAGTGACACAAGTCTTGTTGAAAAACATACGATAGCATCTATCGGTCTTCACAATTATAAATTCAACTTCAGCGATAAATACGAAGCATTTTGACGATTGAAAGCAATTGCAATGGGTTCAACTGAATATACATATCCGCCAGTCTACTAGAAAAATAATGAAACCAAACAAAGATATTATATTGCAGAATAACAAGCTTCCATTAATCATTTAAATTAGAACACTTACTCTGGAGCGAGAGACAAAAAGGAAACAGCCTGCAAGAAGAAGCCCCTGTAGAGTAGCTTGAGTGCATTGGCGCTTCCTCACAGTTTTTAATGTGATGCCAGCAATTTTCGATGACGTTGAGGTCTGGGGAGTTTCCCGGCCAGTTCTCAAGCAGCCGAAAGTCTTGTGATGCACTCCACTGTTTCACAACTTTGGCGCTGTGGCAAGGAGCACCATCTTGTTGTAGTACAGAATAATAAATACATATATAGCAAAAACTTACTTGTGACCGGATATACGTTTAGCATTGGAAACAAGAAAGATTAGCGAGGCAAAGTGACACATTGATTGGAAAAGTACAGTAGAAATGGTGTAGAGGTTAAAAATATTAGGAAGAGGTCTATCACAGGACAGCGTCTTCAAAGGCTAAATGAATGCAAATTTAAAATTATTATTTGGGAAAACCTATTGTATATGAATAAGATTTCAGGTAATTATAACATTAAAAATGTCGAAATGACGTAAAAAACAACTTCGTTTGGAAACAGCATCATGATGTAAGAGAGCTGAAGAGATATACATTTTTTGTCCCGGTCACGTAATAGCTCTGTCCCGTGTTCAATTAGTCAGTTCTGTTCTCAAGCAGATCTGTAAAAGTTGTTCCTGTCTCGCTGGTCCCAGTTTCCTGATAATGCACTGAGATTAAATCTGCTAAATTATTCACATATTAATCAATAAAGTTGAATTCTTAAAGTAGATTTAACAGATTTTTCATTTAGAAAATAGGATACTGGTGTCGTGAGCTAGGTACTAGGACCAGCAACAGGATTGATTCGCAATGCTAATGTAAATATAGTGGCTGGCTTTAATGACGTCAACATATATAAATGTGTTTCAAGAAAAAATATCAATATAAGTGACACAAGTCTTGTTGAAAAACATACGATAGCATCTATCGGTCTTCACAATTATAAATTCAACTTCAGCGATAAATACGAAGCATTTTGACGATTGAAAGTAATTGCAATGGGTTCAACTGAATATACATATCCGCCAGTCTACTAGAAAAATAATGAAACCAAACAAAGATATTATATTGCAGAATAACAAGCTTCCATTAATCATTTAAATTAGAACACTTACTCTGGAGCGAGAGACAAAAAGGAAACAGCCTGCAAGAAGAAGCCCCTGTAGAGTAGCTTGAGTATCACTGAACTTAATTCCGTCAAGGTAGAGAACTGATTGTCCATATGCCAAAATAAGTGCATTAAGCGCTAAAATCTTAAACATCTGTAGGGTTGTCACCAGAGTGCATCGTCCTTGTTTTATGATGTGAGAGACTAAATAGTTTTTAATTACATTTCGTTACTAATACAATCAATTATATATATATATATATATAATATATAATATA
>CABFPE010000095.1:1146320-1158416 GCA_900660155.1 Hofstenia miamia
TATATATATATAAATAATAAAGAAATCACCATATCTCTTAATATTTCAGGAGCTCCCTTAACAGTGGCTATTATCTTGTTTTCTATATCCTGACTAGCAAGAACACTCATTCGTTTGAGAGAACTAGAAAAATAGTATCGTTGTATGATTTTCCAAGGCTTTAGCAATCCCTTCCGAGTCTTAGGAGTTACGACATCATCTAAAAGGTAAAAATAGTGATAAAAAAAGTTCAAAAACCTACTTTTTGTTACTGACCAGTTGATGGCGGAAATTGTTGCTTTCTCTAACGGATCGCCGATATAAGTGCCATCTACTTGACTAAGGGTGTGGCAAGTTGCTAAAATGTCCACACATTCTTTTGGTAAATCATCAATTTCAGTAATAGAACGGTAATCTAAATTACGAACAATAAATCAATAAGCTTAGAAATTCATGAATACTCACCATCTATTCCAGCAACGCCTTCAACCACAAACAAATCTGACGTCAAAGTTCCAGTTTTATCAAAACAACAAAAATCTATTTTACCAGCGAATGGGATACGAAATGGTTCTGTGCAATAGATGCCTAAATAAAAATAGTAATGATTGAAAATGGAAACAATAAAAATACGTAAATGTAAAAAGGAAACCTAATTTAATCAGAGCCATCATGGAATTGTTAACAGCCAAGGAAAGTTCAATTGGCAGTTCAGGTGGAACCACTGATGTAAGTATAAGGGTACATTCCAGAAATAACTTATACTTGTTGCGAGCCTCATTTTTACTACCTAAAATAAAGATCAATAAAATGTTGTTTCGTAAAATGTTGAATTGGTACAATGGAGTACCCAAAATATCCCTTAGAAAAACAAATTTAGGATGAAGATTCATTTCTTTTGCAATAACCTTCGTGGTTTATAATTAAAGTGAGCTTGCCTAATCTGTTCATTAGTTTATAAGATACGAAAACAACAATTAGTACAGAATAACAATACAAATATAAAATTCAAGATTGCTAACCTTCAATCCAAACGTAGCTTGCAGCAATAATCGCGAAAAACAATAAGAACAATATAAAAAAGAAGGATTCTAAATTGTTGGCAGTCACTCGTTTAACCCCAACCATGATAGTCTTTAACAGTTTTCCCTAAATTACTCAGCAGATAAGTGTTTCCTTAAATATAAAGACATATTGTATCCTTTACATAATCCCAAATTACAAGTCCCTTTAAATTAAAAACAACTAAATGTCAAAAACTGAAGTTGATTAAACCAAAGGGTCAATGGAATATAAATCATATGAATAGTTCATCTGTGGCAAAATAACGCTTGAAAATGTGCGCTACCAACTCAATTTGAAAATATTCAGAGCAACAAGATGCATATTCATTGACCCAAGCGGTATTTAATGTTGATAAAAAATTAAGGGTTTCTACTCAGAAAAAAGTGAACAGCAAATAACATGGCCGAGCGCACAGGTATTGATGTAGTTGAACAAAGATTTAATATAGCATCTCCTTACTATTCATAAAAAGGGATACCTGAGCAGTATTGAAGCCAGTTCTCAAAACAAAGGCAGTACAATTGCCTTCAGGAGCTTTAATATGACTACTATTCATTTTGCTTGGAGGTGTGTGTTGAACGATTTTCGTGCCAGCGTATAAAACATGCAGTTTTCCATGATCATCGATACTAAGCCGTTGATGAATTTCATCGAATTCAACAGACTCCTAAAAAATGATCAAAATAATAGAATTTAGTAGCACAATACAACAATTGAAATAATTACCACTTATTTAATAAACGTACAACCATGCGTTTTTTTGCTTCAATATGTTACAAAATTGGAGAATCTCGTTAAAACGTGAAATATACACATGTCATGGCAACAAGGAGCAGTAAGATTAACTATTACATACATATCTATCAATTATTCACAATCTATTTAACACATTAGCATGAAAATTTAAAGGGCATATTAATGAGATACTTACCTTCATTTGTGGGACTGACTCTCCTGTTAACATAGCTTCATCAACAATGCACTGACCTCTTAACAAAAGTAAATCAGCTGGAATAAGTTGCGAATCAATCGATTTCCCCACAGCCACGATATCACCTGCAACCAATTGATCACTATCTATTTTACACCATTTTCGTAAACGATATACCTAAAAAGCAATATGTTAAAAGAATTTTAAAAAAGGCATTGAGTTAAACTTATTTATCACTAAAGTGTGCATTGTCTAATATTAATATTGAACAATCAAATCTATGACGATTTGTTTTAAAGTCCAACTCCAGTATTGCGCAAATCCATTACTGCGAAAAATCCGTTATTGCGTAAAAAGGCTAAAATTTCATGTACAAAATTCTTTCATGTTAAATACCAATACTGCGTAAATTTGTGTTGTTCCAAATACTAAAATAGGCCCAATTTAACTCCAACTCCAGCATTGAGTACAATTGCGGAAGATTGTGTTCTTCGTAATAATGAGGGTATCAGAAAGCTTTTAGAAATTGAATAAATCTTTTTTAAAACTATGGAGAAAAGCCAAAGTAAATCAACAATGACTAAGTATTTCAGAAAAACGGAGCATTCTTAGTGGAGTTGACAATTTTCAAATAGTGCTGTACATTCTGAGCGCTTTTTACTGTTTTCTTAATATCCTACATTGTGTAAATTTTAACTCTAATTCACAATCACTTTTACAAACACAATTACCGACATACAATATCTCAAAATCAGGCGTTCACGAAACACCGTGAATAACTCGATTACTAAAATTTACAAGTCATATTTTCAATTGATTACCACATACAGATTATTCAGCCTCAGGAGGAATTTAACTCCATAATAATTTAACTCGCAATGACAATGCAGTCTCGTTATAATAAACAACAATAAAATATAATGCATTAAATCAGCATCTTTTAAAGTCAAATCATAGCTATCAAAGAGAATCGGTCGACAGATAATGATTACTATAAACGTCACATGAGGAACTGACCAAATTATAAAAAAGCGTCTGTATGCTCACAAAACAAATGATGCAGTTCAAAAAGTTTGGTATCTATTTTTATCAGGGCTTTTTTCTGAATTCAACGCCTATGTATGTTATTACGCTCGTATCACCGAAGTTAGTGTGGTAGAAAGGTGAAAATTTTACAGTTGACTAGAAAATAGTACAAAATACAGTTATTACAAGTCACTAAATGAATTTACAATATCATTAAAAACTATACGACCTACATAAATCAAGCAAAATTTAATGTAAATAATAACATACATATAAGCATTTTCGTTGCTATAGATCCGTTCTGTACGTCCCAAATGCCGATAAATACTATAGGGTTTTTGACCCAATACCGCCCAGTAAATAAATGTACGTACTTAGCAGTAATATTTGTATATATATTGAAAGTAATTAGCAATCATAATTTACGTTAATATTGAAATTTGATCGAATTCATATAAATTTAAAAATTATTACATTAGTGTTCCACAAGTAATCAAAACAATTACATTCATGGGATAAGGTTTTGTTCCCATTTGACGAATCAAGCTCAAATTGCGAATTTGTTGTTGAACCAATGTCATTTCAAACAATACCAGCATTACTAATGTTAGTAGACTATAATACCAATAATCATCCAAACACCACAGGGCCACACAAAAGAGTTGAAATACAAAAAATGGCGCCGTCGCACGCTCTTGAAATAATGTGAAGAATTCTGGTATAGCCAAATCCATTCTAAATACCAATTAAAATGTTTTATTTACCTAAATTTAAGTGCCAAAGCTAACACAGAAACTATAAAAAATTCCAAGTGTCCAGATTTTGCTTTATCTTGCTATTTGTATATAATATACAGCGCGAGGAATATAATACAATTTTTTTACGGTTTCAATAAATATGTGCATTAACACTTAGACAATTGTTTTATGGATACTTTTCACATCCATATATAAAAGTTAGAAATAAGAAACTTTCTTAGAAGCAAGCAACAGTTGGGCTTTCGGATTTGCACAACCATAATTGTAAATGTTTTGATAATTAAACAGTTTTGCTTTGTTTTTTGCACTTAGCAAGATTTATATACGAAAATTGTGAAGAAATTAATTCACAAAAAAGTAGTCAGATAAAAAACAACCCGATTTCATCTCTGGTATATATATACCACCCGTTTTGAATTTTCAAATTTGTAATACAAGCCGTTAGTCGCATTTTCCCTTATACAATAANTGTTTTTCCAACTAAATAGAGAAAAATTGAACCGACCGGTCAAATTTTAGAATTTTAGCTCATGAAACTTATATATTAAACTGTATGATATTTATTAGTCAATACTTAAATACCTGACTAAAAGGAAATAAAAGAATTGATGCGAGAAAAACAAATCGAAATAATAGCAGGGAAGCCAATTTAGCTATTTTACATCGATACGCGATAGATTTAGAATGTATAAACTCAGGGGCCCAGCTAACCGGGGGTGCTGGGNGCAAGATTTATATACGAAAATTGTGAAGAAATTAATTCACAAAAAAGTAGTCAGATAAAAAACAACCCGATTTCATCTCTGGTATATATATACCACCCGTTTTGAATTTTCAAATTTGTAATACAAGCCGTTAGTCGCATTTTCCCTTATACAATAATGTATGCATACGAGCATACAAATTTGCAAATAAGTGAAATGTATTTAGCCCATGCTGACTCAAATTTCATAGGAGACGCATGCTTAACAAATTAAAATTGAATAAAATATTGAATTAATAAATTGCTCTACTATTAGACAAAACAAATTACATTGAAAAATGGCGGCTCAGCTCTAGTCAGTCAAGCATGAAAAAATGGGCAAGGCAAGGGCAAAAGGCAACGCTGCTAAAATTTTGCCACTAGCCATATCTGGGTCCTACAGAATTTCTGCAAGAACTAATATATATGAGTCTTTTAAAAAGTACTTCAATTATATTAGACATTTACAACCAAGATTGTGCACATAATGTGACCAATGTTATAGAATAAAGCTCACATGTTGCAAAACATCAAAACACTTTAGGACTATTTTTGCAATAATTCGGTCCGGCATCTTCCGACTAATCTCTGAACAAATGCTCATGAATTCTATATGCAAGCCATAGATGAATAACAGAGACCGTTGACTTTGAAATTCCTACGACACAGGATTCGAAACCCGTGATTTTGAAATTTTTAGTAAAAATAGAAACAGTTGAAATGCTTGAAAATTAAACTTGTTTAGAATGTGTATTGGCAGATGGAAAAAATGATAAATTTGAAAAAAACAAGTTACTGCGAGCAAGATATTATTTACTGAGAAAGAACTATTCATTATGATATATAATTTGGTTCCAAACAAAATAACATACTTGTTAATACCACATTGAATTGTAACTTCAGATAGTTCTTTTTCCTTAGTGATTCCCTTGCTTTCTAAGTAATAGCTGAATTCGTAATCAATAGGGAAATCGATTGTGCGAAAGTTTTTCTTATTTTCATCATATATGTATTTTGTCTTCAAAAATTCGAACCAAGTAATAAAGCTATCATTTTCCTAAAATAAACACCATAGAATATCGAAAAGGCTTAAACAATTACCAAATTAGAACAATTTAAGCGGACGAGTTCGGGATAACCATTGTTAGGAGTAGGCACTGCTTTAACCAAATGAGCACTTTTTATCGTTGAAACCTAGAAATAAATACGATAAAAACTGCATTATTCATAATCGCATAATTCAGACTCATTCGATTGTTAAAGATTACTTAAAACTTAGTGCTGCCGCTACCCTAAATCGATTTGCACATCACAAGTACAAAAATGTAAAGCAAGCGTCATCATTCCAAGTAGATATGCTTGCGATATTTGAAGAGTTCTTCCATTTACATGGCGCAATCAATAAATACAACATAATTAGAATAGCTAAAAAAATTCTAAATGAAAGTTTTTAATTTAAATTTAGCCTTAAAATACTTATAAAATCAATATTTTACATGGGCGCCGGCAGGGAGGGGCACTTGCCCCCCTGGATTTTCAAAATTATAATTAGTAATTTTATTGAATTGCTAAAGATTTTGCTGTTTTTCCAACTAAATAGAGAAAAATTGAACCGACCGGTCAAATTTTAGAATTTTAGCTCATGAAACTTATATATATATATGAAACTTATATATTAAACTGTATGATATTTATTAGTCAATACTTAAATACCTGACTAAAAGGAAATAAAAGAATTGATGCGAGAAAAACAAATCGAAATAATAGCAGGGAAGCCAATTTAGCTATTTTACATCGATACGCGATAGATTTAGAATGTATAAACTCAGGGGCCCAGCTAACCGGGGGTGCTGGGGGTGATGCCCCCCCCAAATATTGTTTCTCTAGGGGCAGCAAATTGAGATTGAATAAGTGATTTCTGTTTTCTTTTTAAATATAATTCTTGAATCTCTGCCATTACATTACTGAACATTTAAATTTGCCGCCATTACTTGTAAAATTGACTTTAACAAAATAAGTAGTGCATTAAAATAATAAAAATCACCGCCAAATGTCAGACAATGCGATGAATTACAACCGAATTCGAATCTAATTTCCACTCACCAGCCTTTCAAAACAAAATGAATCTCATCCCATTAATTGTATGACTACAGATTACCACTGATTGGCCAAGACAGTTAACGATCAATAGCATTTATTTACCCGCCAAACACACATCATTATAACACTTTGCTTTGCTGTTAACAGTTGACTCTATTACATTTATATATAAAAGTTGGGAGTGGGTATAATTTTAGACTATTTTAGTGGCTGAAGCAGTTAGTAGCAGTAAACCAGACAAGCTCATACTGTGTCATGTGCACAACACGCAGCCCTGGTTGAACGTGTTTATGAGCCTGCTATTGCAAAGGGGGCTCATCAATGCTAGACAAAAGCTGTGGAACATGGACATTAGTTTACTAATGTTTATGGCCAACGAGAAACATAGTTTCTTAGTCAGCCTTAATAATGGCTGCATACGGTTAGGTGAGATATGTAGTTATTATATTTAAGACCATGTACCTAATACATATTCCTCATTGCAATTTGAATTGAGCTAAGATGAATTGAAATACAAAAATTGCCAAATTATTGCTAATATAGGAATTCATTTATATAACTGCTATTGTTTTGAAGCTAACATTATTTATAGAAACTAATATACACATACCAGACTTGTCAAATTTGCTAATGCACCCCCTCATATATTTTTTCTCGCTGGGCCTCTGTATAAACTATATAATTAATATTGACTTAGTCAAAACACAGGCCAAATCTCTCATAAGCGATGGATATATAGTCAATTTAACTATATATCCATCGCTTATGAGGGATTTGGCCTGTTTTCTTTGTTTTATTTATGACTAAATAACTATTAAGTACATTGTTGCTTAAACCCTTTTACTTTTACAGCAATGGACATACGGAAATATCTGAAGTCAAGCAAGTTAGATACAAACCAAAATAATGAAACCATAGAAGAGACTGGGGAAAGTACGAGTAAGAAGCAGAAGACTTTGCATTTCGCAGCAGAATCTTCATGTGATTTAATGAATGCTGATGCTGTCGATGAAACTTGGTCAGAATTCGATATTGGACATCATCTTGGACGAAACACGAAAACAGGCGATGATATGAAATATAATATGTTGACTAAACCCTTCAAGCCTCAGTTGACATATGATTTCAAAAAAGATATATCCGAAATCTCTAAGAGAAGTTTCAGACATGCTTGGTTAGCACAATATTCTCCGTGGTTAGCCTACTCACCAAAACTGAAAGGTGCACTTTGTATATATTGTGCTTTATTTCCACAGACTGTGCATAGAGGAATTCAAGGTGCATTTATAACTAGTGCTTTTACTAAGTATAAGGATTTTCATGAAGCCGCAAGAAAACATACATCATCCAGATGGCACGTTGATTCTACTAGTGATGCTGAGAACTTTATGGCTGTTATAAGAAATCCAAACAAGGAGATCATATGTCAGTTAGATTCTTCTATCGACAAACAGGTTAAAGAAAATAGGGAAAAACTATTCTCAATTGTTTCAGCGCTCTTATTCTGTGCATCAAATGATTTGGCTATCCGAGGGAAAGATGACAGCAAAGGAAAATTTCAACAGCTTCTCAAATTTCGTATTGAGGCTGGTGATATCATTTTAAAACAACATTTTGAATCTTGTGCCAAAAACGCTATGTACACATCGCATCAGACACAGAATGATTTGATCAAAATATCGGGAGAGTTGATAAGAAGTGAGCTTATTTCTGACGTCAATAAGTCTCCTGGTTTTTCTATCTTAGCCGATGAAACTGCTGATATATCTGGCACGGAACAATTGTCGATTGGGGTGAGGTTTGTTGATATATCGACTGAAAAAATAATACGAGAAGAGTTCCTTGGATTTACTCCACTAACAGACATGAGTGCAACAGGTATATCTAATTCTATTATCAATCAATGCAAAGAGTTTGGTCTTGATCTAGATAAACTTGTGGGTCAAGGGTACGATGGTTGCTCTGCTATGGCTGGTAAAGACAATGGCGTTCAAGCGAAAATTCGGCACCTGTATCCTAAAGCTGCTTTTGTTCACTGTTCAACACATAGGCTGAATCTTGTTGTCAATGATCTAAATGCTGTGCCAACAATTCGAAATGCTATTGGTACAATTAAGTCGATTATAACATTTTTCCGAGAAAGTCCAAAAAGAAGAGCAATGGTTCCCAACATTCCTTTATTATCAGAAACTCGATGGACCGCCAAATACAAGAGTATAAGAATTTTTGCTAGTCATTTTGATGAAATTTACAATCAACTGGAAAAAATTTCTACAATGGAAACTGGATCAGGACGACAAATTGCACATCAACTATTGTGTGCTACAAGCTCATCTACATTCCTATTTTGCCTAGCGATTATATCTTATTATTCAGCTATTCTTGAACCAGTCACACAAGCCCTACAAGCCGTTCAACTTGATCTCCTGCAAGTGCAAGAGCACGTAGAAAATTTGCTACGTGTAATAAAGGATCATCGTAGTGAAGCAGAAGAGCATTTCAGAACTGATGTTTTTGACAAAGTCACATTGCTAGCTCAAAAATTAGATATTGATCTCTCTGTCCCACGGCAATGCGGAAGACAAATTTATCGAAAAAATTTGGAAATAGGTGATGTTGAGCAATATTTCCGTGTGAGTGTGTATGTTCCTTATCTTGATTCTCTTATTAATTCCCTGCAATGTCGATTTTCTAAAGAGAATAGTGCACATTTTAATATTTCCTCATTGCATCCTAAACATATGCGTACAATAAGTCGTGGCAACTACCGAGAGATGATGTCAACTGTCACTCAAATGTATCACATTGATAACTTTGAGTTTGAAGCGTTGAGTTGGTATGATTACTGGGATAAATCAACAGATGAATGCAATGATGAATTTGCTACACTGCTAGCGCGAACTGAATTCTATCCCGCCTTACGAGAGGCATTGTTAATTCTTCTCACACTGCCAGCAACGACGTGTACTGTTGAGAGGTCCTTTAGCACACTGAGAAGAGTAAAAACTTGGCTGCGATCAACGATGTCAGATGAACGTCTCTCTGGTTTATGTATGATCAGCGTGCATCGTGAAAAAATAAATAAAAATAAACAAATATTCATTGAAAAGGTGATTGAAAAATTTGGAAGTGAAACCAGAAGGCTTCAATTCCTTTTCAAATAAAACATTGTAATTTTCATGTTCATTAAATAAATGAAATCGGCTGATATGTCTTTTCCAAATTATAATGTTGCCTATATTCAATAACTAAATGTGTCAGTTTTACCATGCAAGTTAATATAATAGTATAATATTGAAATTAAACTTAATAAATTTATAAAGATATAAGACTTTTTGTCATTTAAAATTTGTGAAAAAATAAATCGAAGCTAGATGCGAAATTTCGGATTATGAATTTTCAGTTTGATATATTCATATGATTCTGCCCCCTGGAAAATTTTCTGCCGGCGCCACTGATATTTTATCTGCATAATTAAGCTTAAAACGTTAAGTGTGTGTAAGGTATGGAATAAATTTTCGAAGAATTATCGAATTTAAAAATTTTAGATTAGTCTTTTTGCAATAAAAGTTCCCCGCCGAAACCGTACAGAACTTTTCGTCTAATTTGTGAAAAATCATTTACCACAAAAAGCCAGATACCTTAGAAAATTGATTTTAAAATAGTTTAAAGCTAAATTTAAACCAAAGCCCTTCATTTTAAATTTTTTTCAACTTTATTTTAGATGAATGTGTTTTTAATAAACAGGCCCGTGAACTACGACTAGGGCTACGGCTACACTATGCAATTGAATCACAAAAGATAATTAAATTGTTCAATATCGACTATGATTACACTATGAGACAAGATGGTTGATTGTTTTTGCAACTGATTAATGGAAGCTGGTTTACCTGAGCAATTCAAATAGAAATGATTTAGACTACCTGGTTGATAGGGCATTGTAATTCGTCATTTACGACTAAATTCATTTTTATTATGACATATTAAATATTATATTTGAATAGGTGTGGGTTTGAATTTAGTTATGCTTATGGTTTGTAATAATTTTACTGCACAGATTGATATAAATTTTTAGATATATATAGGAGGCTTATGTTGTTTTAAAATTACACAAATATAGTGTAAAAACTCTCAATAATGTAATGTCAAAAAAGCTCGATCCTTACCTACTTAGCTGGCGACAAAATGGGAGATAAATAACATATTTTGAATAGAGACATGATAAAATTTTAAGCTTTTGAATTATATAAAAAGCTTGCTTACTTATCAAACCAATAGATTCATTTTGTGTAACCTAAAACATTTGTTTTTTATCTTGACATATGATTTACAAATTGGCGGGAACAATGTACAACTATTGGAAACAGTGAGTAGACGAATAAAGATATTTTACATACCTTATAAATTGAAGAGTGATTTATACTTATTATTCATTAAATTATAATTGACATGTTCACTTCCAGTTAATAATTGTAATAGTTAGGATTATATTACACCAAAACCTATGATAAAATAACAAAATAAGTTTATTTATTCTTTGTAGTTATTTGAGATGTATACCCATTCGCCCCCAAGTACCTTCTACGCACTTAATGTATAAAATCCATGCAGTTATTTGTCGAAAAAATATGCATTTACAACATTCATTCATGCTTTTTTATTGATTCCCTCGCGAATAGGCACTATGCACTTTCTCTTTGACAATGCTTGAGGTCTGTACTTAACACGGTTAAAACATGGCATTGTAAAACATGATTCTAATCAAAACCATGAAGCTTAAAATGTATTGTATATAAAATTTACAAATTTTGTTACATCGATCGCAAATAAGTGTTTCACTGTGCAATTATAATGCAATTCACTGCAATTTAGTTTCATAAGACAAACACATGTGACGGATTGCATAGTGAAACCGCGGCATAAGTTGTATTACAAAATACAATATTTAATGACGTTTCAAATTTGGCTTAAAAAGTATTGATACAAATAGATAGAACCAGTTAATTATATACAATTAGAGAATAAAGTGAATTCAAGAAACCCAATTAATTATTGCAATGCAGCATTTCAATATATTCAAATCTTAACAGTTCAAGTACATATGGGGTGTGACATACCCCACTGCATTGTATTTGCTGAAGTATTAGTTAACAGGTGACTCATTAAATAAACAAAATATCAATAACATTCTATAAAGGTAACATGAACATTTTCATGCTCAAGTACAAGTGGGGTGTGTCATACCCCATTGTGAAATAATTATCACGCGATGAATCATATCTAAATCATTATGCGCCACACTGTATATAATATATAAACACACTAATCTAATTTTTATAACATCAAATTATAAAATGAAATTATTGTTTAGTTTAATAAATATGGAAAGACGAAATCGATATACGAAAACAAATGTAATTTATCCTTTGCAGCTTTGCTTGACAGCAGTGATGAAGATAATGTTGAATTGCCCCTGATGATGATTAGATGGATGT